>CM042397.1:22820388-23090388 GCA_023634145.1 Thymallus thymallus
TCTAGTGATTGGACCCAGGGCCAGTGGTGTTGTGAGATGTGTCTGGGTGGTAGAGAACAGCAGAGTGTGTAGAGGAGAGGTAAGGGGAGGGGAGGGGAGGCAGTGTGAGAAAGCTGGTGGTGGTGGTGGGACTGGCGGGCAGCGTGGGCCAGCTGGAAATGTGCAGTCAGCACAATGTGGTTTTCCAGTTCAGCTCAGTCTGGGAAATTCATTGCTCTGTTTCTCGTTTAGTCACTAAAGGAACCCGGCGAGCGAACGAAATAGAGAAAAAGAGAGAGGGAGGAATAGAAAGAGAGAGAGAGAGACAGACAGACAGACAGACAGACAGACAGACAGACAGACAGACAGACAGACAGACAGACAGACAGACAGACAGACAGACAGACAGACAGACAGACAGACAGACAGACAGACAGACAGACAGACAGACAGACAGAGACAGGGACAGAAACAGAGAGAGATTAGGTTATTATATTTAATAATAACATATTTAATGAAACAGTGTATAAGCTGCTGGCAGAATAAAGTATTCTCGTTCAGTAAATAAAGGAGGAGGGGCTGAGGGGCCTATTAGAAGTAATGGCACTGATTGAACGGTTTGATGGTCGTCTAAGTTGAATGAAAGAAAGGACCGTCAGAATACAACTTGATAGTCCCCAATAGTCTACTTCATCCTAAGCACGTGCACGTTTTGACCCAAGTACTCCCTTGTTCTTCTCAGAAGCACTAACACACTGCTTTTCTTATTGAGTACGTCACAGCGACGCGCCTCTCATCCGCTGACATCTTGCTCTGATAGCATACACCCATGGCGGTCAGTGGGAAATTGGTCCATACACCGGATCCCAGTGGGGATCAGCTGGAGAGCAGACAGACTGCGGTCATGCAGTGGTGGTCTATATATGGTCTGTATGGTCAATGTCAGTGGGATCTGTGGGGCTAAGTCTCAGTGAGCGTGTGGATCTATGTGATTGAGTGATTGAGCGCTTAGTGTTTGAGCCGAAGCTGACAGCCTCAGCATGTTAATCCTCCACCACTCCACACCGCAGCTCTTCCACAACAGAGTAGGGGACAGCTAGGAGGATTTCAGTAGCGATTCGTCAAAAAGCTCCTTAATGATTTAATCAGTTGAGATTCATTTGCTGTAATACACAGGGTCTGTACACACTCAGGGCTGATGTGAGAGTCGTGATTATGGCGTTGGATTAAAGGCAGGGTTGTGCTTTTCTGATTGGGGCCAGGGCCTATAATGGAGGTCAGTAAGGCTTGTTTGGAATTAGATGATCCTTTGGGTTTGAGAGGGGATCCAGGATCCACCCTGGCCCAGGCTCTCTTGCACGCAATATTATGTATTACCTTCACCTTTTGGAATGACAAATATCCGCTTGCTGTGATTTAGGGTGTTGACGCTCGAAAAGTACCCGATAATCTCATATAGCTCAGTCACACCCCTGCCCTCATATTCTCTCTCTCTCTCTCTCTCTCTCTCTCTCTCTCGCTCTCTCTCTCTCTCTCTCTCTCTCTCTCTCTCTCTCTCGTTCTATTACAAACACACACACACACCGACTCATTGGATCAGCTTGTTGCTCTCTGATAGCTGGTCAATAATCTGCTCTAACCCTCTGTGTCCTGTCACTCTGAGCTCTTAAGCCACAGGTCTTAAAGGGCCCCTGTCTCTTTCTCTGTCTCTGACCCTCTCTTTGTTTTAAAGGTGCTCATCTCCCTGGGGCCTCTGTCTCTCTCTGTCTCTGACACCAGGTCTTAAAGGTGCTCATCTCCCTGGGGCCTCTGTCTCTCTCTGTCTCTGACACCAGGTCTTAAAGGTGCTCATCTCTCTGGAGTCTCTCTCTGTCTCTGACACCAGATCTTACACACTCAGAGAGGCTCACACTGAGAGACTGGCCTCTGGATCTCAGCCACGTCTCAGAGATACCAACAGCTTTGGCCTGGATCATCAATACTCCCAGTTTACTATGTTAGCAGTACGTGGCAAATGTTTCAGTCAACTCCTATGGAAAGTCTTGCTTCAGTGTCGGCATTGTAAAACCACCTGTGAAGTGTGTTTTTACTGTCTTCCCCTTCTCTGCCCACGCGCTTCCAAACATTGATCCTATTGGTCAGGATAAATGTCCCCTGTGTTGCCATTGGACTGATTTATATCTGTTGGATGTAAAGGGCCCTGCTGACATATAAGAGAAGAGTTTACCGTTTGAAGACAAGTCTCATTCACCACTATTATACCCTTGAGGATCAATTGAACGGTACAGAGGATTTGGAACGATGGCCCAAAAAATTCATTGAGGCGGGAGAGAAGAAGAGGTGAAGGAAGAAGAGAAGAAGGGAGGAATAGCCTGCATAGAAAGATACAGCTTCTCATATCGCACCAATTAAAGTAACATTCAGGAGCCGGTTTCTGCTGAAAGCATTTCCAGACCTTCCTCTCCCTTTTTTTCCATTTCATCTTACGATCCCAGTGGGGTGACTATCGGTGAGGTATTTCCTGCAGTAAGTTTTCTTCAAGCTCTCTCTCACCCTGCCCTGGGAGCTGTGAACCGGCGCAGGCGCCCAGACCGCTATAGGAACAGTCTCCAGCCTAGAGAAACACAAGCTCTCTTCAATCACGTCCTGAACCCTCGTCTCCACAACCAGACAGAGACACAGCCAGTCCTTTCTTCTCTAATTCCGCCATGCTAGAGAAGGACCATGAGATGTGGCGAGGTCCTCATTGTTTTGCAGTGTGAGAAGTGTATGACTTATTCTGTTCCCAATGAATATATCCTCTAGTCTCTTGCTCTGGCTCTCTGTCTAGTGCTGCCATGGGAGGAATCACTTCAGCTAAAATCATCTTCCCCTGCTGTGAGACTTTTGTTGACATGAGTATAATATGTGAAAAACATACTGTACTTGCCTTAAAGCCGTACTTGCTTGTAATTTGTGATGTGAATTCCCCCCTACATTCTCCCATCTCTCTTTTCATCCAGCGAGTCTGTCCAAAGAACCCGGTTGACCTATGGCCCCCATGGATTAATGAATGCTCCAGATGCATGGAGATCTCCCAATGAAACCATTTTTCCATGGCTCATAAAGGCACAAAGGGATAACAGGAAGTGAATGGGAGAGCAGAGGACAGCAGGATTCGATCTAAGAGCAGATCCCTGGCGGCCCCAACAAAGAGCCAGGGGGGACAACAGGTTTTAGTGTTTTAGTGACACTGACTGATATGTTGGATCCATCTCCTTCCATATGTCCTGAGAGTGCCTCTCTGGTTCCCCCTTTCTCTGGGAAGAGGACCACCAGCCTCCCTGTTCACCTTGGTCACAGGCTCAGCCTCAGCGAGGAAGGACACCTGATTAGCTAGCAGTCATTTATACTCAGCAGCCAGGGGTTTATTTTACCAGGCCTGTTAGTTTCAGCCCCACTGCTCCTTTCCTCCCCAGCCAGAGAGAGGTAGAAAAAGACTATTAGGCTGGAGCCCATCCTGTGTTTACATGAAATGGGAAACAGCTATGGACTTTTTTCTCCATTCTTTTTTAGCTCCCGCATTTTTGTGTAGGTGTGGTGAGAAGCCAACATCTGCAGTTTGGAGCGGTGGAATTTGAAACTCAAGCAAAATATACAGGAGGGTTCTTTTCATCAAGAGCGCTGCCACAAACAGAAAGAGAGAGAGAGACAGGGAGATGACCATTAGTCTGTTCCTTCCTTAATTCCACTGGAAGATAAGTGCTATCACATGTTGGCTGTGGTTGGGGATAACAGAGAAAAGAGAAAGGAAGGAAAGTTCTATTGAAGAGCACGATGAGGAAAAAGAGAAGATTGATGAGGGGGAAGTAGAAGGTTTGAGAGGTAGTGGCGATTGGGGACAAAGCAGAGTTCATTTCGTTTCATTGCATTATCATCGTCATCACAGCATGCAGGTACCTGCTGATTCTCTGCTCATAGACTCTGTACACTTAGAAATAAAGGTGCTATCTAGAACCTAAAAGGGTTATTCGGCTGTCCCAGATTGAACTGTTTTGGTTCCATGTAGAACCCTTTACAGAGAGGGTCAAGAAGCCACACTGCTTGTCAAGAAGCCACACTGCTTCTTGACAAAATGCACACTTAACCCGGAAGCCAGCCGCACCAATGTGTCGGAGGAAACACTGTACACCTGGCGACCGTGTCAGCGCACATGCACCCGGCCCGCCACAGGAGACGCTAGAGCGCAATGGGACAAGGACAACCCGGACGACGCTGTGCGTTGCCTCATGGGTCTCCCAGTTGCGGCCAGCTGCGACACAGCCGGGAATCGAACCAGGATCTGTAGTAACGCAGCTAGCACTGCGATGCAATGCCTGAAAGTGCTGCGCCATTCGGGAGGCCCCCAAAACGGGTTGTACCTAGAACCAGAAAGGGTTTTCCTATGGGGACAGCCAAAGAACCCTTTTGGAACCCTTTTTTCTAAGAGTATAGCATCCCTCTATGTTTGTTCTATTGGTGGTCTGTCCCCAGCCACAGTGGAGACAACCACCAACCCGTTACATATCCACAGACACCTCTGCAACGGTTTTACATGACAACTCCAGCTATCAAACCAGTGCATATGATCATCACTCCTTTCACCATCCTTTTGTTGATTGGCCACTCGTTGGACGACAGCCAATGGGAGCGATGGGGTGGTCTGGGCCACAGTGAGAGGGAGGAGGGGTTTAACCAACCATGGTGATTGGCAGCCCGTGTGCCGCCCTGCTCTTCTCCTCGCCTATCCATCCTTGAGCATGCCCTGCAGACGGCCCTCTAATCCAGAGCCAGCAGTAGTACGGCCCCTGGTGCCAGTGGTAATGAAGTCCTGATTTGATTATGATGTGTAATGGGCATAGCAACAGACTGTGGCTGGCTCAGTTTGGGCTCCCCTTACAGAACTAGAGCCCTGATGTTTACATGTTCAGATGTTCTGTTGTAACACTGAGGGCTCGGATCACACACAAACCACAAATCCACCCACCCACACACACACATGCACAACCATCCTCTTTAACAAGTGGTGTAGCAAGCAGTTTAAAATGGTTTTAGCTGTAGACTACACACTCCATCCTGTAGTGTTCACACCATGGCTGTGTATTAGTGTGTGGTATTGTGTTGTATGTATGCTCATGTATCTGTGTGTACATCCAGTATGTTTGTGTTTTGGTTAGCATGATGACCATTGCAATGGACTGATGATAAATCCAGACAAGGTTTTATTGGATTTCCTTTCTCCTCCATGGTTTGGCCAGCAGGGCCGTGTCCTGGGCTGTGTCTGTATGTGGAGGGAAAGTAGGTCACCATTACTATCTCCAAACCAGGGGAGGCTGGTGGGAGGAGCTATAGGAGGACAGGTTCATTGTAATGGCTGGAATGGAATCAATGGAACCTGTCAAACGCATCAAACATATAGAAACCACATGTTTTTGACTCCGTTCCATTTATTCCATTCCAGCCATTACAATGAGCCCGTCCTCCTATAGCTCCTCCCACCAGCCTCCCACTGCTCTAAACACTCTTGAGAACCACGGAGAAGCTACAGGGACCAACCTGTTGTGTCTTCCTCTCTCTCCTCTCCTCTACTCCCCCTTCCTGCGTCCACATTCACCCCCCTCCTACGTCCACATTCACTCCTTCGTCCACATTCACCCCCCCTCCTTCGCCCACATTCACTCCTTCGCCCACATTTACTCCTACATCCACATTCACCCCCCTCCTACATCCACATTCAACCCCCTCCTACGTCCACATTCACCCCCCTCCTACATCCACTTTCACCCCACTCCTCCATCCACATTCACCCCCCTCCTACGTCCACTTTCACCCCACTCCTCCATCCACATTCACCCCCCTCCTACATCCACATTCAACCCCCTCCTACATCCACATTCAACCCCCCCTCCTACGTCCACATTCAACCCCCCCCTACATCCACATTCAACCCCCCCTCCTACATCCACATTCAACCCCCTCCTACGCCCACATTCATTCCTCCGTCCACATTTCCCCCCTCCTCCTTCTTCCCGTCGTCTCCCCCCTCCTCCATCCACATTTACTCCTACGTCCACATTCACCCCTCCTCCTGCTTCCCTTCTCCTCCCATCTCCATTTTGTCTGTTTTTCTTTCCCCTCCGTATGTTAGATTTTTTTCCTTTTGCAATTACAGTAATATGTAACATCAGGCGTGGTGAGATTTAGGGCTTTACCTTACATAACCCATGGATTTAGCTGCAGGGTTTTAAGGCTTCTCTGAGCCGCTGTGCTTGGGGCAATTGGGCCTCTTTAAAATATTTTCAAATGGCTGAAATCCCCAAAGGGCCCATGAGTATGAGGGTTAGGAAGGCTTTGAGGGCCATGATACAGAGGTCATCATTATATTGTATTACCTTCTAGCCTGATCCATCCGGCGGCAGGTAGCCTAGCGGTTAGAGCGTTGGGCCGAATACCCGAGACGACAAGGTGAAAAACCTGTCGATATGTCCTTGAGCAAGGCACTTAACCCTAATTTGCTCCAGGGTCTGACCCTGTAGGTAGGCCGTCATTGTAAATAAGAATTTGTTCTTAACTGACTTGCCTAGTTAAATAAAATGTAAAAAAATTACCCCGCTGCACTCCTCAATAGAGAGTACTCCTACATCACCTCCATGTTAACACACACACAGACATAAGCAGCAGTGATTGATGAGCGGCAGTGAGCGAGTCTAGGTAGCCTACTGTTTCTACAGCCCATCTCCATCCACGTTCTCTACACTTTTCATAGACACTTTTCTGAGTAAATTCGTTCCACATAACTTAAACATTGTGCTAAAAGCATTTCTCTCTCTTTCTCTTAAACACACACATACACTCCCACACACTTTCCAAGCTGAGGTATTTGCCCCAGAGAGTGCCGAGGGTGTACAGTTGTATGTGTGCCTATGTGTGTTTTACTAGTGTATACCTCTTGGCAATGACGTAACTTTTTTATTCATTAAATTGAATTTGATACGACTTTATATTCAACTGAAGTCGGGAAGGGGGGCTTGGGCTTGGCTCTAGATCACTACGCCAACCATAGCCTGTTCCTCCGCTAGGGAGTCCAAACCGGACAGGCCGTAAATTTGAAATAATGAACCACCCGGGCAAACGTGATGAATCGAGTAGGGAGGGAAGGGCACCAAGCTGATGGAGAAAGAGAAGTGGAGGGATAGAGAGAGAGGGATGAAGGACGTGTCAGGGTGTTGTGTGGGGGTTGTGGGGGGGAGATACTCAGAACTGCATGAGCGTTATAGGGGATGTTATGTTATGTCACAGGAGGGGTTAGTGTTATTTAGCCAGAAAAAGCCTGCGTCTTCAGGGGAATTTTAATTTCTGAGATGCGAGGTCCTGAGCTGGGGGAAGTTTTAAGATGTAAAGCCGTAGGGATTACGTTTGTAAGAGGGGAGGACAGGAGGGGAGAGAGACAGGGAGAGAGGATGAGGCTACATGGGTTGCCCTCAGAGATGACCCCGGTCAGCGAGGCTCTCAGCCGGTCAACAAGGGGCTTTGGACAGGGGAAAGTTACTTACAGTACACGCGATGGGAAGATGATGTGGAGATTAGAGCAGCAGGACCACTGGGCAGCAGCAGCAGCAGCAGAGCTAGGCAGGCAGGCCAGAGCATCTAGAGCCAGCAGCTAAGGCCACTGCCCCTGCCAGAGGAGGAGCCACATCTAGAGACAGCAGCTAAGACTCCTTCCCCTGCCAGAGGAGGAGCCACATCTAGAGACAGCAGCTAAGACTCCTTCCCCTGCCAGAGGAGGAGCCACATCTAGAGACAGCAGCTAAGACCCCTTCCCCTGCCAGAGGAGGAGCCACATAGGGAAATAATGTAGTAGAACTATTTGCTGATGACACTACTAGACTGATTAAGACTATGAACCATAATGTCTATCAGACTACATTCAGACCCATTGAAGTGGGCAGTTTGTACAGTATTAGTGTGATTTAGTGCTAAACACTATGCAGGTATCACATTACATACAATGCACAGCCTAGTTTTTCTTATTTCTTGGAGCTTGTGTTCTGGTTCTCTACCAAGATTTCTCTCTCCTTCTCTTCCCTCCCTCAAGCCCAATCCCTCCTACAGTTTCTTTTCTGATTTTCTTTTTTCATTTTTACTGTTCTTCCTGTGTTTTAACAGGCTTTTGTAGCTCTGCAGCTGCAAAAGAGAGCGAGAGCAAAGGAGGGAAAGGGGTAGTTAGAGAGGCAGAGAGAAAGAAAGAGAGGTTGAGAAGGAGGGAAAGAGGAGGGAGCAGGAATTGAATCATGAAATGAGGACCACATTTCCATACCGAGTTGAAATGTGGACTTTTTTTTATAATAGTGGTGCGCTCTCTCTCCTCTCTCTCTCTCTCTCTCTCTCTCTCTCTCTCTCTCTCTCTCTCTCTCTCTCTCTCTCTCTCTCTCTCTCTCTCTCTCTCACGCTCTCTCTCTGACTCATTCTATCTCCTCTCTCTTTCTCTCTCTCTGTCATAGTGAAGTGCTCTATGCAGCTGTTAGTCAGTAGTTTTCTGTTTGTTTGTCTCTTACTCCTTCCCCCTGACTCTCCCTCTCTCTGCCATTAGCTCATGTAAACTTTGCTTTTCGTCATGCTTTTTTCCAGAGAGGAGTGCCTCTGCTTTTCATTAAAGTCCCCTTTCACCATGCGGAGCGGACGCCATTTTACCTCGCCTCCTTCTCTCCCCCTCGTCTGAGAGCCACGGTGTCCTGAGCCGTTTGTTTTGTCCACGCGGCCCTGAGCAAACTTTCCCCCGCCAGTGTTTGTTGAGCTTTCCGGCAAGAGCATCTTGAATTGATAGGGCTCCCTCTGTGTTGTGGCCATTACGACACACTCTCTCTCCTCGTACGAAAACATAGCCGACCGCACGGAGGCCCAGACCCCATCCAGACCCCATCCAGACCCCATCCAGACCCCATCCAGACCCCATCCAGACCCCATCCAGCTCCCATCCAGCTCCCATCCAGCTCCCATCCAGCTCCCATCCAGCTCCCATCCAGCTCCCATCCAGCTCCCATCCAGCTCCCACCAGGCGCTGCAGCGCCCGCCGCATGTGTTTACTGTGTGCATTCCTCAGCATGAGAGAATGCTGCCCAGAAACGGCCCACAGAAACAACAGGCAGGCTGGCACCCTCTGGCTGGGCTCTCTACAGGAAAGACATGCAGCTCTGACTGAGGAGTCTCTCTATGTGATCCCAATGCAACAGTGTGGGAGTTGAACTCTTTATGCCCCTCTCTGTCCCCTTTACTTCTCATAACAATCCCTCACTAGTAAAACACAAAATAGATTTCCCCGACTATCGTATGGAAAACTTTCCTTTGCTGTGCTCTGCTATGCAGTGCAGTGTTGTCCTGTGCAGACTAGTGCTGTGCAGTGCCTCAGCTCCACTGACAGTAGACAGTGTGGACACTGACGGCCAAGATTGAGACCAAACACGGGCTCATGGGGAGGCATGTTGAGCCCTCGGTTGACTGAAGGCAGGGCTGGCTGTCACATGTTAATCTAAGGCCTCAAAACAAACAAACACACACACACATACATTATGGGTCCCTGGTGATTGTGCACAGTGTGGACCTGGCACAGGTTGTGTGTAGCGCTCCATTGCACTTGCTCCTGACCTGAATACACAGACGGCTCCAGGAGCCTCCCAGGGGCCACCAGGCTCATCAGGGGCCACAGGAAGTATAGAGACAGACCAGGCAGAATGGGGTTATTTTATCTCCACTGGATTCCCTTGGTTCCTTTAACTGCCTCTCCCTTCCTCTCTCTATCTCTTATTGTTCTCTACCGTCATTTTGTATGTGTCCTCCTGCCTTCCCTCTCTTTCTCCTTCCCTCCCTCCTGCTTTCTCAACCTTCCCCCATCCCTCTCTCTCTCTCTCTCTCTCTCTCTCTCTCTCTCTCTCTCTCTCTCTCTCTCTCTCTCTCTCTCTCTCTCTCTCTCTCTCTCTCTCTCTCTCTCTCTCTCTCTCTCTCTCTCTCTCTCTCTCTCTCTCTCTCTCTCTCTCTCTCTCTCTCTCTCTCCCTCTCTCCTCATATAAAGCTGTTTTTCATAAACCCCTGGCTTGGCTGCAACAGAGATCCCAGAGGCGTAGTGTGAAACACTAGACTTTTCTGAGCTGTTGCCAAACAGATGCTGGCTCCTCAGGTCCTCACTAGGAGATCCTTCATGCTTCTCCATTTTACATTTTGGGTTAGCCTACACAGTGCAATCAGTGCCCTGCCCTCTCGCTGGTACAGTACTGTACAATATCCCTCCTTTTGTTTCTCCCTCCTACAAAGGAAAACAATGTGATCCCTCTTTTGTTGTACGAGAGAGGATCCTTCTCTTTCTGGTTAGAGCGTTGGGCCACTAACCGAAAGGTTGCTGGATCGAATCCCAGAGCTGACAAGGTAAAACTCTGTCGTTCTGCCCCTGAGCAAGGCAGTTAACCACTGTTCCTTGTGCGCCGAAGACGTGGATGTCGATTAAGGCAGCCCCCCGTACCTCTCTGATTCAGAGGGTTAAATGCGGAAGACACATTTCAGTTGAATGCATTCAGTTGTACAACTGACTAGTATCCCCCTTTCCCTTTCATTTCTCTTTGTCTCCATCTCCCTCTTTGGCTCTTTAGTTCAAACATGGTAGAACATGTCTGATTTTAAGATGAAGTGGTGCAAGAGATAATGGTGGTGGTGATGATGGTTGATAATGATTTGGTATACATATTATATTGTAAGTGGATTGTCATTGATAATCTCTTATCATTGAGGTGATTTTCTGAGTGCGAGGGAAGCAGGAAGGTATTAAAGTCTTATCTGGGTTAATAAGTTAATAGATGGATTGATAGATGGAATAAATATTCAATTATCGGCTTTACAATGAGAGCGGCTGAGTGGATCCATAAGCTGACTGATATGAACTAAGCCTTGCAGCAATACTTTATGAGGACACATCACTTACTAATTCTGCTATGCAAACAGTATACCCACACACAGGCTCAACTCAGTCACTATTTTTGTTATGTAAGCAACATAGATTTACGAAATCATACTCCGCTATGGGCCTGTGCTCTCTGGCTGAAACCTGGGAATCGACTGTAACCCCTGTCCCAGCGCCATTGGCCCTGATCCTGGGCAACAGCTTCATGTGAGGTCAGTAGGCCTGGGCACCTGTCTGTGTGTGCAGCGCTAGGCTAGGTGTCCTGGCTAGCCCACATGGCATTCAACCCTGAAGGAAATCCAGACAGATTGTTTATTCACCTTATCTGCTACACAGGAGATAAAGCCAGCATGGACACAGATAGCAGGAGCGTGCGCAACACACAACCTCCCGCTGACTCGGAGCCAATGACCCTGAGGTCAGGTCAGTTAAGGACACAGACAGACAAATGGCGACTGGGCCCATGACTCTCAGACAGCTGGTGGTCAGGGGTTGACTCTCATGGGTTTATCTGTTTCTCGGTTGCTGCTCAATTTTTTTCACAGGAAGATTGATTTCTCTCCCTCCTTCCTGTTTGCTGGGAAAAGCCCTTTATAACGGGACTTGAGTTCCCTGGATCAGCCTTCAGTGTTTGGCCGCTGTTCGGTGTATGTGTGTGTGTGTGTGTGTGTGTGTTGTGTGTGTGTGTGTGTGTGTGTGTGTGTGTGTGTGTGTGTGTGTGTGTGTGTGTGTGTGTGTGTGTGTGTGTGTGTGTGTGTGTGTGTGTGAGAGATAAGGGTCTGTCACTGGCCTCTCTCCTACAATGAGCTGGCATCGACTCAGGAAAGCCTCACCAAGCTCCCTAATTCAACACACTCATACAAATAACATAAACACACACAGTCATACACTCTGCAGGGCAAGGGAGAGGCGAGGAGAGGAGACACACATTCACACAAACACACTTTGGCACTCAAAATGTAGATAAACGTACACAGACGGATATATTCCTACACGTACATACACACGCACCCCTTTGGCATCATCTAGAGAGGATGTGGATTTTTACATGTCCATTCATCACTCTTCTAATTCATTAGTCAGAAAGAGCATTTATGCAGAGCACACATTATTTTTTACAGGCGTCATTTATGTGTTTGTGTGGAGTTTTACTGCCCTCGTTAAACACGTCCTCCAAGCCCAGATAGATTTGGGAGCATTTATTTGCATAGTGCACAAACCCAAAATATATCGTTAACATTTTTTGGCCTGGCGTCTCACTTGATTAAACTAAGGCCCACTGGTGTAAATAGTGTGATATAACTGGCGCTTAGAACCTGAATAGAGGGTTATAATCTCATGTTATAACCTACATGGCGTGATAGACAACCTGGCAGATGACTGCTGTTATGGTATTGTGGTCCCTCCGGCAGAGCTGCACCGAGGAGCCCAACACCTCACCACATACTGTCCCTCTGGAAGAGCTGCACTGTGAGGCCCACATTGTGTTATGCAAACATTTTCACAAAGGCAAATAGACGTATGCCCCTGCTGGAAGAGAATGGAATATTCTGTTGTAGTACTTTCCTCATGCTTGTTGTCGTTCCTACTGGTAAGACTGCTCGAGGGTAGACTGGCCTAAGATGGCCCTTGCACTGCTGGACAAAAGTTCACAAGTTCACACTCTAAACACTCTCTGTGTGATACCCCCCACCACACACACATACACATTGGTAGGCCCAGAACAGAGCACACCCCTTCATGCATGTGGCCCCAGACACAGGGTCAGAGTTGGCAGACTTTGACCCTAACCCCGGGCCTGGCCCTCTCCCTTGTAGAGACAGAAGCTTCTCTTCACGGGTGCCCACTGAACACTCTCCTCTCCTCTCCTCTCCTCTCCTCTCCTCTCCTCTCCTCTCCTCTCCTCTCCTCTCCTCTCCTCTCCTCTCCTCTCCTCTCCTCTCCTCTCCTCTCCTCTCCTCTCCTCTCCTCTCCTCTCCTCTCCTCTCCTCTCCTCTCCTCTCCTCTCCTCTCCTCTCCCCCTCTCTCCTCTCTCCCCTCCACCCACTCTCTGCCAACAAGTCTCTTCTTCTCTCCTCTCCTCTTCTCTACTATTTCCTCTCCTCTCCTCTCCTCTCCTCTCCTCTCCTCTCCTCTCCTCTCCTCTCCTCTCCTCTCCTCTCCTCTCCTCTCCTCTCCTCTCCTCTCCTCTCCTCTCCTCTCCTCTCCTCTCCTCTCCTCTCCTCTCCTCTCCTCTCCTCTCCTCTCTCCTCTCTCCTCTCCTCCTCTCCTCTCCTCCTCTCTACTCTTTCTTCTCTCCTCTCTCCTCTCCCCTCTCTCCTCTCCTCTCTCCTCTCCTCCCCTCCCCCCACTCTCTGCCAACAAGTCTCTCTTTCTTTCTCATTCCTTTTATTCTCTCTCTCTCCTCTTTCTTGGCAAGGCCTGGTGTTCCCACATCTCTCCACAACCCCCTAGTCCCCCTTCTCCTCTATCGCTCTCTCTCTCCTCGCTCTCCCTCTCTCACTCTCACTCTCCCTCTCTCCCTGGCACAGAGGGACATCACATGACCCTCACTCCCACTAGCAGACCCACACACAGGCTGTCCCCACACACACCTCTTCCCTGTAAACCACACTTCCTCTGGCTCCTTTCTGTCATATATGCCTGCTGCTTCTTTTCTCAATACTTTCCACAGGGTCACACACTCAAACAGTATGTCCATGTAGATTCTGTACACTGTCTATAGGTCTGTGTGTCTCCTCCCCCTATCGCTCCTGTTTCACACAATGCAGTCACATATTTACCTCTCTTAGCAGATTTCTTTAACATGTGTTCTGTGCCCACTGCCCACTGCCCACTGCCTGTAAGTGACATCTGGTGGCCAAACACAGTCATTACACTTGTTAAAGCATATTTTTAGTAGCCTTATAGTAACAGTAGTCTGCGAAATTTCAAAAGGAAACACAAGGGGATCTCAGAAAGTCAGGGTAATTTGAATCAGCACAGAGGTCTATTTATCTATCATATCAAATTAAAACCAATACATCAATCAAGTTAAATGGCCTATGTTGCTCTGTGAATTAGTCACACTGTCTCTGGCTCTGTATACCATGGCTGATCAGCAGAGGGAATGATAATAGATGAAAGCGTCAGAGAGAGAGAGAGAGACAGAATAGGGAGAGGGGTATACATGGGCAGGACGCCAGCCCCTTTCCTCTACCCTCACCACCCCCCTCTGCACTGGACTCTCCCATGGTTGAGTTCCCTTAGGCCCCACTCACCCCCTCTCACCCCCTCTCGCCCCCTTGCTCCCCCTGCTCTGTGTGGTGTTGGCACGGTGTGGGCGCAGGCGGCACACAGATGGGCAATGCAGATGGGCTACGGGCTACACAGGGCAGCCTCCCCACACCTGCTCCTCTTTGGCACAGGGCTGGGGCTGCCACGCAGAGCACACACACACACAGGCACACACACACAGGCGCACAAACTTACATGTGCTCACATGTACTCACTCACATGCTTCACATGTTATCTCCTACTATACACACATGCTCTGAAGGAAGCATGATGCATATTTTATACACATTAAGATACAACCTCATATACATATCAATGTACAGTATGTATGTTTATATTCTTACCTACACCAAAACTGATACATTGTACACCCTCACGATTAATCACACGCAACATTCACACAGAGTTACACGCCCAATATTCACCCTCTCCCATTTACAGTACAGACTATTCTCAGCTGTGTGTTTAATTTGCCCTAATACTGATCTAATACTGAAGTCCTGTAATTTATTGGAATCTATCTACACTGGCTAGGGTTTCACATTTTGGGGAATATTCAGAGGTGGATACTTTCCGTGGGAATTAACGGGAATATATGAGAACTAACGGAAATATATGCAAATTAATAAGACCTAGACCTTATGTGTATCCCACAAAAAAGGTTCACTGTTATAAATTTAAGCAAAATTCCCCAAATTCCAGGGCTTAACTTCCCATGGAAAAGTTCCGGAAAATTCCGTAAATTCCGTAAGTTTCCCACCCTTTGCAACCCTAACACTGGCTAATGTCTCCTATGAACCTGGTGCCCTCTTTGCCCCATGGGGCTGAAACTCAAAGGACCCACCACGGGTGTCCAATGACAATGCCTGCCGAAATATGGGGTGAGAAAGGGGGGAGGAGGGGGTGTGGGGGGGACGGTCAGCCGATGATGTATGGTTTTATAAGATAGGAAATGAATAAATAATGTTTAAAATAAAGTCCAATAAAAGAGCTCAGTGAACATCTGTGTGGGATAGCCTAGGGGATTAGGAGGGGTTGGAACATTTTAAGCGCATTACAGATTTAAAAAAAAAGGTCAGAATGTTTAGGAACATACCGATAAACCTCTTAAGCGAAACCCAATTGGGGAGGCTGTGCTGCCTCTTTATCCAGGGGTGGGGGTGGAGAGGTGGATGACTAGGGGGTGGGGAGGTTGCGGGGGCTTTGCCATTCCGCTGTGCGGGGAGGCGAGACTGTTTACACACACACACATAAACACACGTGTGGCCTATGTATGTCCATGCACTTGAAACCACGTGCACGCCCACTATCATGAAGTGAAAAGTATTGCTTCTGGATATAAAAAAAAATGGGATATCGACAGCATATACAAGCATGCATGTATACATATTTGGTCAAATACCTTTACTCCACATCCATCTTTTACGCTAAACAAACATATAGATCATATATTGTAAACATACAGTATGTGCTGCTCAAACACACAATCCTACTACTGGTATGTGTTTACATGGTGATTATGTATTGGTGCTCATAACAGGCTAGCAGGGATGACTCCCACTGTGGTATTGACCTATTCTAGCTGTGTTTGATGTTCAGATTTAGGGAGTGTGTGTGTGTACACGTTTTACTATACTTTTTTGTACCAGAAGTTCTCACAAGAATAGTAAACCAACAAAAATTCAGAGAAGTGAGGACATTTTGCCGGTCCTCACCAGTAAAAATGCTATTTTAGGCTTAAAAGTATACAAGTATAGTAAGACATAGCTGTGGGTGTGTGTTGTGTGTGTGTGTGTATGTGCGTGCGTGCGTTCATGTGTGTGTATTTGTGTTCGTCAGTATGTGTATGCATGTGTGTGTGTGAGGAATTCCAGCCGGGCTGCTCCTCTCGTGTCAGGCCTGAGATATATGGGTCCACCACAGCTGGGTTCCCACATGCGGCACGGAGCCACGCCGGCCCACACAGTTTACCGTCAATGACAGGGTTAGGGCCAGGACGCGAAAAAACCCCAGTGTGATGGTGCTCACAGAGCGAGAGAGAAAAAGAGGGAGAAAGGGGGAGAGAGAGAAAGAAACAGAGTGGAACTGTGGTGTGTTTGTCTAAAGGCCTCTCGCAGGCGTAGGAAGATGACCCTATCATTTCACTGTGAACTGAACCTATCCTTAAATGACACAACACCCGGGGTGGGAGAGTCTGACTGCAGGCATGGCCCTCGGACACAGGGAGAGCACACACACACCCATGGGCTGGCCTCAGATGAGGAGTTGTTGATAGAGAGAAAGACTGCTGTTTGCCAGCATGATGTTTGTTTCGATTCAGATGTACTATCCTGATTTACTTATGGCTGTCTGTTCTGCAGCCTGCAGTTTGTTGTTCACTGTTGTGCTCTATTACAGAGAGCATTATCAGTCTTAATTGTAGCACGTACAGTTGAAGTCGGAAGTTTACATACACCTTAGCCAAATACATTTAAACATTTTTCACTATTCCTGACATTTAATCCTACTAAACATTCCCTGTTTTAGGTCAGTTAGGATCACCACTTTATTTTAAGAATGTGAAATGTCAGAATAATAGTAGAGAGAATAATTTATTTAAGCTTTTATTTCTTTCATCACATTCCCAGAAGTTTACATACACTCAATTAGTATTTGGTAGCATTGCCTTTAAATTGTTTACGTTTCGGGTAGCCTTCCACAAGCTTCCCACAATAAATTGGGTGGATTATGGCCCATTCCTCCTGACAGAACTGGTATGTAGGCCTCCTTGCTCGCACTCACTTTTTCAGTTCTGCCCACACATTTTCTATAGGATTGAGGTCAGGGCTTTGTGATGGCCACTCCAATACCTTGACTTTGTTGTACTTAAGCCATTTTGCCACAACTTTTGGGATGGTGTTTTTAGGCTTGCAAGCCTCTCCCTTTTACCTCCAAACATAGCGATGGTCATTATGGCCAAACAGTTCTATTTTTGTTTCATCAGACCAGAGGACATTTCTCCAAAAAGTACGATCTCTGTCCCCATGTGCAGTTGCAAACCGTAGTCTGGCTTTTTTATGGCGGTTTTGGAGCAGTGGCTTCTTCCTTTCTGAGCGGCCATTCAAGTTATGTCGATATAGGACTCGTTTTACTGTGGATATAGGTACTTTTGTACCTGTTTCCCCCAGCATCTTCACAAGGTCCTTTGCTGTTGTTCTGGGATTGATTTGCACTTTTCGCACCAAAGTCGTTCATCTCTAGGAGACAGAACGCGTCTCCTTTCTGTGCGGTATGACGGCTGCGTGGTCCCATGGTGTTTATGCTTGCATACTATTGTATTTGAACCGGGTCACTGTGTGGCAGACGCAGAGGGCAGCCGGGTCAACCAAGTCTAATCCAGGACTGTCCTCCCAGTGAGGGAGAACGAGAGAGGGAGAGAGATGGGGAGAGAGCGAGAGAGATGGGGGGATAGAGAGAGAGAGAGAGAGAGAGAGAGATAGAGAGAGAGGGAGAGAGGGAGAGAGAGAGAGAGGGAGGGAGGGAGGGAGGGAGGGAGGGAGGGAGGGAGGGAGGGAGGGAGGGAGGGAGGGAGGGAGGGAGGGAGGGAGGGACAAGTTATAGAGAGAGCAGAAATATCTGAGTCAGAGACAGTAACAACAGTCAGAAAAAGCAGAGAGAAGAGAAAATAAATACAGAGAAAAAGAGATGGAATCCAGGACTGTTACTGTCCTTTAGAAGGAGGGGTGGAGGGAGAGAAAGGGAGAGAGATGAAGAGAGACAAAAGTGAAGAGACGGAGCTGAGCCTTGGCTCAGAGCACAGTAGCCTGCTGATAGGCCATCCATACTCCTGTCGTCAAGTTTGACTGTGGAACCATTGGCTTTATCTCTGCCATTTGACTCAATGTTGATTCTTCACTGTGCCATGTGAAATCCCCTTCCAGTTAATGCACGTTAGATTAAAATGTGCTGTTTGTAATGCATAAACAAATGCTCTGAGCCGGCTGGTAAATAGGCAAAAAATGCCTATTTGTATGTGCGAGCGCATTCATTTATGAATATGCGCATGGCAAATTAGTCTATTAGACCTGGCTAAGTGAGCTCAGTGAGAGTGTGTTTATCATATATTGTTGTGTGTCTTTATGATGCATCCAAATCACAGTTGTGTTTGATTAGTAGAATAATGACACTTACTGTATGCTGGGTCCGTGCTGAAAGCATGTAGGCCCATAGAAATCTGAATGAATAGAACGGGCTTGGAACCCTCTAACCCTGGCAATTTGACTGGTAAACTCATGGGTACACTCGCAATGGCTGCCTGGTATTGTGATGCAATAATTTCCATGGTAATATAGAATGGTCATTCAAATGATGTTAACTGATGTAATGTATTTTTTGAAATGTCAGTTGAGCTGATTCAACAAATCACAGCACAGGTTGATGGATACACTTCCTGCTTTTATTTCCTACTTTGCTCTTATGGGTACACTCGCCTATTGCTTCTCTATAATTCTATGGTCAGAGTCTGGCAGTTCTATATGTTCTATCTCTGTGTGGTGTTGTGTGTGGGATCCCTAATTAGAGGCAGCTGCTATGCATTGTCTCTAATTAGGGATCCTACTTATATGTGTATGTCCCACTCCATAGGCGTGGTTCATTGTCTTCATGTCTGTATCGAAAGTAAGTGTGTTTCATTTATTTATGTATCGTTGTTATTTTGTATAGTTCACGTCAAGTCTAGAATATTTAATAAATAATGTCGAACTATCGCTGCGCTACGTCATGGTCCCGAGCGTGACAGAATGAACCACCAATCGACCAAGCAGCGCAATTCGTGAGTTAAGGAGAGAAAGAGAGGACAGCGTCGTAATCGGGGAGCAGGAGGTAATGAAGCCCGTAGACAACCCCAAGAAAATTTTGGGGGTGGGCTATGGGGGTGGTCTGGCCGCGAAGAAGAAGCGCCAGTACCACTCCCCATGTGGACTATGGAGAAACCGGAGTACTATTGGGGGGTGCAAAGTAAGGAAGAAGAGGAGTATTTAGAGGCATACTATGGAGGAATATTAGAGGACATGAGGCAAATAGAGGAAGAAGCCGAGAAGGAGATGACGAAGTGGCTCAGTCCGGGTCCGGCCGTCTGCTACACTCCAGTGCCAGAGCAGTCCGCTCCACCGGTGCCGGCTCCACGCACCAGGCCTCATGTACGTCTCTCCAGCTCCCCGCACTCGCCCTGAAGTGCGTGTCACCAGTCCGGTGCCATCTGTGCCGGCTCCACGCACCAGGCCTCCTGTACGTCTTTCCAGTCCGGTAAGCCCAGTACCGGCTCCCCGCACTCGCCCTGAAGTGTGTGCGCCCAGCCAGGTGCCTCCAGTACCGGCTCCACGCACCCGATCTCCGGTGCGCCTCTCCAGCCCGGAGCCTCCCGTGATGGTCCACAGGCCAGAGCCTCCCGTGATGGTCCACAGCCCGGAGCCTCCCGTGATGGTCCAAGGCCGGAGTCGCCTGCCACACCGGTGCCAAGTCCTGGCCCGGTAATTTGCCCCGCTCCATGGCCTGAATCTTTTGCCCCACCGGTGCCCGTTCCAGGACCGGTTGTCTACCCCTTTAAATGGCCGGAGTCGCCTGCCACACCGGTGCCCAGTCCTGGCCCAGTTATTTGCCCCGCTCCATGGCCTGAGTCTTTTGCCCCACCGATGTCCATTCCAGGACCAGTTGTCCGCCACGCTCCATGGCCGGAGTCGCCTGCCACACCGGTGCCCAGTCCTGGCCCGGTTATCTGCCCCGCTCCATGGTCGGAGTCGTTCGCCACACCGGTGCCCAGTGGGCCCGGTCAACAGAGTAGAACTAAGGAGGAAGCTATCCACTTCGCCGGGGCCGGAACCGCCACCTGCGATGGTTATTGTTTGTTGTTTTTCCCTCCCTAACCCTCCCCTCATGTAATTGTGTTTGGGTTCTTGCGGCCGGGAGTCCGCGCCTTTGAGGGGGGGTACTGTCAGGCTCTGGCCATAGAGAAGCCTATTGCTTCTCTATAATTCTATGGTCAGAGTCTGGCAGTTCTATACGTTCTATCTCTGTGTGGTGTTGTGTGTGGGATCCCTAATTAGAGGCAGCTGCTATGCATTGCCTCTAATTAGGGATCCTACTTATATGTGTATGTCCCACTCCATAGGCGTGGTTCATTGTCTACATGTCCGTATTCGAAAGTAAGTGTGTTTCATTTATTTATGTATCGTTATTATTTTGTATAGTTCACGTCAAGTCTAGAATATTTAATAAATTATGTCGAACTATCGCTGCGCTGCGCCTTGGTCTCTATACACACCCGAGCGGAACACCTTCCTAATATTGAGTTGCACACTCTTTTGCCCTCAGAATAGCCTCAATTCGTCGGGGGGAATTGACTCTAGAAGGTGTCGGAAGCATTCCACAAGGATGCTGGCCCATGTTGACTCCAATGCTTCCCAGAGTTGTTACAAGTTGGCTGAATGTCCTTTGGGTGGTTGACCGTTCTTGATACACACAGGAAACTGTTGAGCGTAAAAAAAACCAGCAACGTTGCAGTTCTTGACACACTCAAACCGGTGTGCCTGGCACCTACTGTCATACCCCGCTCCAAGGCACTTCAATCTTTTGTCCTGCCCATTCACCCTCTGAATGGCACACATACACAATCCATGTCTCAATGCTTAAATATTCTTCTTTAACCTGTCTCCTCCCCTTCATCTACACTAATTGAAGTGGATTTAATAGATGACATCAACAAGGAATCATAGCTTTCACCTGGATTCACCTTGTCAGTCTATGCCATGGAAAGAGCAGATGCTCCTAATGTTTTGTACACTTAGTGTATATGTACTGTATGATGAGAAGACTTGGTGACAAATGTATGTAGTGTGTATGAATGGGATTGGAGTGAGTCTGGAGTATGTACTGTATGTCTGTTTAATAGAGTGTGTGTGATGCATTATCGCTCCAGGGTGTGTGCAGGGGGCCTTGGGGCAACTGTGTGCTGGAGATAAGGGTGAGCTGTGAAGGGCTGGCGTGTGTGTGTGTGTGTGTGTGTGTGTGTGTGTAACCCTGGAATGGTGGCGTGGTGATAAGCATTGTGGTGGCAGTGATTCTCCCCCCAGCCCAGTTGGCTTGTAGAGAAGCAGCAGTTAATAATGAGCAGTCTCTCCATTGTCTCAGAGCATCTCCTCTCTGTTTAAAGAGCTCTCCCCAGTTCATCCCTTCATCATCCTCCCTTGTTCCTCTGCAGCGCCCTGGGCCCTCCAACACACTCAGATCCAGCACCAGGAAACAAGCCCTGCTAATGTGCCATGCAGTCGGATTGGAGGTTCATATACCGTTGGCTACAGTAGACAGCAGCTATTAGAATTTAGCTGAAGCTGTTAACACTCCACCAGACCACCAGGGGGCCTCAGTTAGATTACACTGGTGAACAGTGGTCTGATTTTGGGCCCAGTTTTTCCTGACCACATGACATGAAAAAACTCTGGATCTTAACTATATGCCATAATAAGGATCCATAGTTTTTCCTGGCCAAGTGACGTAATCAGGAAAAACCCCTGGCCCCAGTCTGATTGGGTGTATAGTCCCCAGGTGGCCAGCAGGTGTAGAGCTGTATTGATCACAGCTGGTGTGTCTGTGGGGAGAATGAGTGAGGCAGATCTGGGCTGTCAAGTTCTATCAGAGTCAGTGTGACCACTGTGACAGCTCAGCTCAGCTCACCCTCTCATTAACCAGCTGAATGGAGGGGTGGCCCTGTTGTTGTCATGACAACCCAGCCTCTTTTTATTTTACTGTGTCAGAAAAGAAGGTCCATAATATATAGGTTCAAGGTCAATTGCATATTAACATTTTTCTTTACATAGGGAGAATATGCCCAAATTAGATTGTATTATTTCCAAAATGAAGGGATTTAGATTATCTGCATATACACCATCCCACAGTTGAAACGTTGGCTTGCACTCTAGTTCACCTTATTTACCTCTTACAGGAATTTTCCTTGACAGTTAATAATGGTCTCTGTCTGGATGTTTTCCTTATGTCTCCTTCTATTTTCCTTGATGATTTGTTAGTGCGGCTCTGCTGCAGTCGTCCAGTCTAGCTTTTCATTTAGCAGCTTTCAGAGGTCCAGCAACACGGCACACAATGACTAGAGACAAACACCCCGGTGGTTTTATTTTCACTCCATTTGCAGTGTATATCCTCTGTAGATCTTTTATCTTTAATACCAGTGGGTCTGTGCGTGTCTGTGTGAGAGTGTGTGTGCTAGTGCTTGTGGGTGCGCCATCCACTAGCAGGAATGTATTGGTACCGCCAAAGCTAAGATGGCTGCCAAATGCTAAAATGGCTGCCAGGATTCCACAGAGCGACAGCGCGAGTTAGGGAGAAGCAGAGAGAGTAGAGAGAAAGAAAGAAAGAGAGGGACTGAGACTCCATTCAGGGAAAGTGGAAAAAGAGACTCCTTTTAGACCAAAGTGATATGGCGATTCTGTCCTTTTGTTTTGGTTTTCTCGTCTTTGGCAGTGGGGTGAATAGTGCGGCAAGTTTGCTGGCACGTTGCGCAGGACTAGCCTCCCCAAGATTAGGATGCTGAGGGGCTTAGATGGAGCGGAGGGAGGGAGGGGCCTAGTGGTGGGGGTAATGGGGATACTAGGCCACCACTGCTTTAAACCCTACAATGCTGTGGGGGTAATTGGCCTGAATGGTATATATGATCCAACCATAAAGCTCTACAAGGTTGCATTACACAGCAGAGAAAGAATGGCACAGAGCGAGGCCAAACCAAACTAGCACAGGCCTCTCTGTGCACGTTAAGGTAAAGAGTCGAGTGAGACGCAGTCCCAATGACGCCTCGCGGACCCGGGCTTCACATTTACACTCCTCAGCTTACACTAGTCATCAGTGTGGAGGGAGAGGCTGCAGGCTGGGGTTACATGGGAACTTCACCTGCCACACTGTGCCAACGGCCTGCACTCAAACAGGACTCCCTGTGTGTGTAACTTTGTGTGTGTGTATGTTCACTGTGGCTCCCTGCGCCTGAGAGAGAGGGATGGTGAAGAAGAGAATAGGGGGAGTAAGGGAGAGAGAGGGATGGTGAAGAAGAGAGTAGGGGGAGTAGAGGAGAGGGAGGGATGGTGAAGAAGAGAGTGGGGTGAGTAAGGGAGAGGGAGAAAAAAGAGAAAAGGAAGGAGTGCCAGATATACAATGGGGCAAGAAATGTCCTAAACACACAGTCGTCTCATCTCTCAAACTGGAACACCAAAACATTCCTCTCTGATACTTGATGCTTTCTGGAGAGAGTATTAGTAGTGATTCCCCTACTATGAATGGCTCTGGAAAGTAAAGTCTTTGGTGTTTGATTTGACATTTGATGACTCTAATGTTCAACCTAATTGAAAATAGACAACCTTTAATCTAAGACCCTATTCTGCCTCTGGAAAGAAGGGGTTTTAAAATACTTTCCAAAATGTTCCTATGCAGTCCTCCGCCCACTGCCCCCTCACCTTGGGTACCGTCCAGGCATCTGTCTCCTGCCTAACCTCCACCTCTCTCCACCATCTCTCTCTCTCTCTCTCTCTCTCTCTCTCTCTCTCTCTCTCTCTCTCTCTCTTTTCTACAGAATCTGGACAATCAGACAGCTCAAACCAGCAAGGAGACACAGACATCAAGCCACCGCCCAATGGTGAGTTCACAGTGTAAACATACACACTGTCAATTATACAATGGTGAGTTCAGAGTGTAAACATACACACTGTCATTTATTCAATGGTGAGTTCACTGTGTAAACATACACACTGTCATTTATACATGTATATGCATGTTTAAACGCTTTCACACACACACACACACACACACACACACACACACACACACACACACACACACACACACACACACACACACACACACACACACACACACACAGGCCAGTATAGAGTGTATAGTGTGTCCCAGTGGAGTTTGGCCTGGGTTTATTATAGTAAGGCGAGCTGATGTTGCTGGGCCTGGCTGTGAGTGTGGCACCCCACTCATAAATCACCCTGACGTTATTGGAAGATGGGAACCACATGGCTGTGCTGCCGACTGGAGCTCTGACCTCATATAGCCGGCCCCACTGCGGTTAACCCAGGCTGAGGCAGGCTGAGGAGAGGAGAGGGCGTGGAGTAAGAGCACCACTCACCCATGGAGAACCGGGACCCTACACTCTTAGAAAAAAAGGTGCAATCTAGAACCTTAAAGGGTTCTCCGGCTGTCCCCGTAGGATAACCCTTTGAAGAACACTTTTTGGTTGCAGGTAGAAGCCTTTTGATTCCAGGTAGAACCCTTTCTACAGAGGGTTCTACTCTACATGGAACCCAAACGGGTTCTACCTGGAACCAAAAATGTTTCTACCTGTCCTATGGGGACAGCCGAAGAACCATTATGGAACCTTTTTTTCTGAGTGTATACAAATTCCTATACACCAGGCCAGGGACCAGGGACATTATAGACTATAGACTCTACTCTACTCTACTCTACTCTACACTACACTACACTACTCTACTCTACACTACACTACACTACTCTACTCTACACTACACTACACTCTACAGCAGTGTTTCTTAATCCTGCTCCTGGTGAACCAAAAGGGGGAACATTTTGACCTAGCACTACACACCTGATTCCACTAACCAAAGGTTTGATGATGAATTGGTTAATGGAATCAGGTGTGTAGTGCTAGGTCAAAATGTTCCCCCCTTTGGTTCCCCAGGAGCAGGATTAAGAAACACTGCACTATAGCCTTAGATAGAGAGCCTTGGTCACTCTATACACAGCCCACTGCCAGGACCTGTACACACAATATACACTAGAGCCCTTGGAAAGCTTAAATACACAAATACAATCGCAGTAATGACATCATACACGTTGCAAGAAGCTCTGGCACACTGTATGCCCACTGGACACCATGTAAACAGTGTGTGTGCATGCATGGTGTGTATACAACTTATACAGGGCACAATCTGTGGAGCACATTAAGGCCTCCTGCTAGACAGCATTTTGACATGCTTGACTTGAAGCAGTCATGACGTGAGTACCTGTCCATAGGGCTTTTGATAAGTTCGTGATACGTCCAACCAAAGCTATTTCCTATCTTATAGAAAACACATGCTAGTGCCTTCCACTGTGGTTTATCTGGTTTTTCTATGCCTGGGTTTTTCAGCTCCCTCTGTGTGTGTTTGTGTGTGTGTGTGTGTGTGTGTGTGTGCGCCCTAGCACCTTCTCATCATCCTCATCTCTCTCGTCTCTGTCTTCCCAGGGCACTTGAGTTTCCAGGACTGCTTTGTGACTTCAGGGGTGTGGAACGTGGCAGAGCTCGTCCGAGTGTCACAGAGTGAGTCACTGCCTCTCCTCTCTGCCACTGTCATTCCCACTGTCACTCCCACTGTCACTCTCACTGTCACTCTCACTACACACTCACGAGTACACACAAACCTCAAGGTTCTCACATGCATTTTCCTGCTATACTCTCTATTTAAAGAACCTTAGTTTCCGTGATTTGTGTAAGAGTTGTGTGTATCTGTGTGTTTGTCCCTCAGCTCCAGTGGCCACAGCGTCCGGCCCCAACTTCTCCCTGGCTGACCTGGAGAGTCCTGGCTACTACAACATCAACCAAGTGGCCCTGGGACGCCGCTCCATCACCTCCACCCCCTCCACCAGGTACACACACACACATTACCTGATTTTTTTGTAGCCGACTAATACTAGCTTCTGTACGCTTCAGTCTATGCTGTCTAACCTTTGTGAATTCTTTCTTCACTCTGCTATGGTTGGACCTTTCTTCTTCTCCTTTCCCTCTCTCTCTCCTCTCTCTCTCCTCTTTCTTCTCTGTGAAATGTTTTTTTCCACCTATCCGTCAAACTGTCTGTTTGTGTTTTTTCCTTTCCTCACGCTCTCTCTTTCTCCTTCTATCTCTCTCTCTCTCTCCTTCTATCTCTCTCTCACTGTTTCTCTCTCTCTCACGCTGCAGGACTGAAATGGAGCTTTATGCAAGTCTCCCACGGAGGTAGTTATATTCACTCCACTATATTTCCCCTGACACTACTTTAATATAGACACATTCAGACTCAGCCAGACGGACAGCCAGACACACATACAATTCTTTATTTGGATCCACTTATGAAACATTGTGCATTAAGGACCCATGTTTTTACAGCTCTCGAATGGACTTGAATCCAAGGAACACTCTCACTCACTGTACACGCACTTACTCGCTACAATACTTTAGTCTAGGCCAGGGTTAGGCAACCCTGTTCCTGGAGTGCCGCAGGTACTGCAGGATTTTGTTCCAACTAGGCACCACACCTGACCAACTGAGCTAATTGATCAGTTCAATGGTAGCCTAAATTCAACACACCTGGTCTTCTTAAATCAAAAACATAAAGTACCTGCATCACTTCAGGACCAGGGTTGCCTACCCCTCTCCTAGGTACACTATCTAATCTGAGGGACTGTAACAAACATGGCAATTTTCAGATAAAGCATGTTGAATAAAGCTGCTAGCCGCACTTATCTGTCTCTCAGCTTCTGTACATTGTCTTCCAATTAAACAATATTCCTGTATCCACACACAATAAGTTCCTTTCTCTCCCCCTCTCTCCAGCTCCAACAAGCGCAAGTCCATTGACGACAGTGAGATGGAGAGCCCGGTGGACGATGTCTTCTACTCGGGCCGCTCTCCTGCAGCCGGCAGCAGCTCCCAGTCCAGCGGCTGGCCTAACGATGTGGACGCAGGTTAGATACCCCCATAACCCCCCTGCTGTGCTGTCTGGTACTGTATCTCACTACTCTCCCTGTTTTCCTCCCTCTACCCTCACTCCTCTCCTTCCTTCCCTCCCTCTCCTCCTCCTCCTCCCATCCACCTGCTCTGTAGCTCTTCTCTGTCCCCTCCCTTACCTGACCAGACCCGTAGAGGAGAATCTGCATGCCAAGCCTGAATTCATGCTGCAGTCTAAAGGGGAGAGTAGGGATTACAATAACAGATTATTCAGTAGGCCTGTGTATACACCTTTTCTAAATACTTTCAGTGCTCTCTGCAGTAGTAGTGTGCGTGTGCCTGCACATCAGCTCTGTGCTCAGTGAAAAAAGTACATTCAGGTTCCTAGACTTTATTTATTTATTTATTTATTTTATTTAACCAGGCAAGTCACTTAAGAACAAATTCTTATTTACAATGACGGCCTGGCAAGAGGCAAGAGGCTTCCAGTGGACGTCACATTCTGTGGTTCTTTGACTGGGTGATGTGTGTATGATGTGATATGTGAGTCCCAAAGCCTGCTGAGAGACTTGACTTAAGTCGCTATATAAAGTTAACCTTTCTTGAAATCACAAATCCTTCTCAAAGTTGTGACTCTACACAGACTCCCATAGACTCTCCATCCTCTACGCTGCACCCTCCAAACCTCCCTGGCCCCTTAAGGTTTTACCCTCCAACTCCTATGAGTTGTGTTTAGCACCATAGCAAAGTCCCTCACATGCCACTGTATCTCTCACCTCATATTCAACATCTTCTCTCAATTATCGATTCAATTCTATAATAGATCATGTTCATGAATTAATGTCATTTTCCCTATTGAGTACATTCATTTATGTAACCCTTTCCACCCCAAAACCTCACAAAATGCTCCTATTCAATTGGTGGCCTATGGGAAAAGTGGAGGGAGAGCAGTGAATGTATTTGTATGAACACCGTTAATTTGCAAACAGATTATAAGAACATAATATTCATTATTGTGCCACTGTTCTTATTCCATGACATGTCAATCATACTGTACTTAGCTCTCATGTCATCAACTGAGTGGATTGTGGTTAACATTCCACCCTGCTAATTCCCCCTCCTCCATTGTTAACTGTGCCCTTCTCTCCTGTTTGGACTTCCAGTGCAGCACCATTTGGCCAGTGTGCAAGAGAGGAAGATAAAGCATGAAAACGATGGCGTGCAGTTTCCTTACCATGGTTAGAAAACACTGCACTCATACCTATTACCTTAACTCATGCCGCCCTCAACTTGTACTGTATGCCTCTCTCTGTCTCTCTGCTTGTCTATTTTTCCACACTTTCTAGCGAGTGTTCTCTCCATCCCTCTCTCAATCCTTCTCGCCATCCTTCTCTCCACCCCTCTCTCCACCCCTCTCTCCATCCATCTCTCCACCCCTCTCTCCATCCCTCTTTCCATCCTTCTCTCCATCCTTCTCTCCATCCTTCTCTCCATCCCTCTCTCCACCCCTCTCTCCATCCCTCTCTCAATCCATCTCTACACCCCTCTGTCCATCCCTCTCATCTCTGCTGCTGTTGGGTTGTTCTTGTTTCTCTCCCAGAGATCTGTTGTGGTTTGTGGAATCACCAAAGCCTTTTGGTGACCCAGTAGCTTCACCATGTCTATTGCTGTCTCTCCAACACTGTGTCCACCTGATCACGGTGGAGGGCTTGATTAAGTTTTTATCTTTTCCCATTCAGGCTGCCAAGAAACTGTAACCTATTGTTAATTTGTTTAATTGATTTCAATGTATTTTTTGCACTCTTTTTGAATTCACTCACAAATTCTAATTTCATTTAATTTATATTGCAAATTTGAATTGCAGTAATTTAGTCAGCAACACATGCATCAGTGCTCCAATTTGTTGTAGTGGTAGAGCCCTGTGAGAGTCGGTAGAGATTAGAGAATGAGGCCCTGCCTCCTGTTGAATTGCTGTGAGATGCTTCACCCAGTCAGTTATTGAGGAGGTGCTGTTCTGTGCCCTCCCACCTGTCATAGTCTCCACTCAACAGAGGACACCTCCTCCCACAGACAGGACAGGAAGAGGAATACAACACAAACAAACAAGACTAAATGCACTCAGGTGTGCCGTCAAGGCACAAGGCACGTCTGTCTCTATAATATTCCACATACACACATTTGTGCAAATGCACACACACACACACACACTCCCAATCTAGAGAGTAGCAGCGTTCCGGTCCAGATGGTGCCTCCATGTGTCTACAGCAATGGGAGCTACTGGGTTACAGCAGACATCTGTTCTGGTGATGGTGGTGGTGGTGTAGGGAGGGGGGGGGGAGAGGGCCTCAGCTCCCCTCCAAAGGTGATTCACTACCTGAATGGAAGGCTCTGAGGCATATGAGGTGATCATGTAATTCATCATTACTTTTGCTGTTTCCTGCTCTGCTGTCTCCGGTGCCTGCTGAGGGGACATTGATACACCTCTATGCATTTTCATTGGTTGTTTCCCTCTCCTCTATCGCTTCATTGCACCTCAGCCCATCACTGTACTGTAGTCAATGTATTGGTCTGAGAGAGCTTGCTGAAGGAAATACACTACCGTTCAAAAGTTTGGGGTCACTTAGAAATGTCCCTGTTTTTAAAAGAAAAGCAACATTTTTTAAAATAACATCAAATTTTCAGAAATACACTGTAGACATTGTTAATGTTGTAAATGACTATTGTAGCTGGAAACGGCAGATTTTTTATGGAATATCTACATAGTCGTACAGATGCCCATTATCAGCAACCATCACTCCTGTGTTGCAATGGCACGTTGTGTTAGCTAATCCAAGTTTATCATTTTAAAAGGCAAATTGATGATTAGAAAACCTTTTTGCAATTATGTTAGCACAGCTGAAAACTGTTGTGCTGATTAAAGAAGCAATAAAACTGGGCTTCTTTAGAATAGTTGAGTATCCAGAGCATCAGCATTTGTGGGTTCGATTACAGGCTCAAAATGGCCAGAAACAAATAACTTTCTTCTGAAACTCATCAGTCTATTCTTGTTCTGACAAATGAAGGCTATTCCATGCGAGAAATTGCTAAGAAACTGAAGATCTCGTACAACACTGTGTACTACTCCCTTCACAGAACAGCGCAAACTGGCTCTAACCAGAATAGAAAGAGGAGTGGGAGGCCCTGGTGCACAACTGAGCAAGAGGACAAGTACAGTTGAAGTCGGAAGTTTACATACACTTAGGTTGAAGTCACTAAAACTCATTTTTCAAGCACTCCACAGATTCCATGTTAACAAACTATAGTTTTGGCAAGTCGGTTAGGACATCTACTTTGTGCATGACACAAGTAATTCTTCCAACAATTGTTAACAGATTATTTCACTTATAATTCACTATGTCACAATTCCAGTTTGTCAGAAGTTTACATACACTAAGTTGACTGCCTTTTAACAGCTTGGAAAATTCCAGAAAATTATGTAATGGCTTTAGAAGCTTCTGATAGGCTAATTGACATCATTTGAGTCAATTGGAGGTGTACCTGTGGATGTATTTCAAGGACTACCTTCAAACTCAGTGCCTCTTTGCTCGACATCATGGAAAAATCTAAAGAGATGAACGTACTTTGGTGCGAAAAGTGCGCAAATCAATCCCAGAACAACAGCAAAGGACCTTGTGAAGATGCTGGAGGAAACAGGGAAAATGTATCTATATCCACAGTAAAAATGAGTCCTATATCGACATAACCTGAAAGGCCGCTCAGCAAGGAAGGAGCCACTGCTCCAAAACTGCCATAAAAACGCCAGACTATGGTTTGCAACTGCACATGGAGAAAGTGTGGAGAAATGTCCTCTTGTCTGATGAAACAAAAATAGAACTGTTTGGTCATAATGACCATCGTTATGTTTGGAGGAAAAAGGGGGAGGCTTGCAAGCCTAAGAACACCATCACAAACGTGAAGCATGGGGGTGGCAGCATCATGTTGTTTGGGTGCTATGCTGCAGGAGGGACTGGTGCACTTCACAAAATAGATGGCATCATGAGGAAGGAAAATGATGTGGATATACTGAAGCAACATCTCAAGACATCAGTCAGGAAGTTAAAGCTTGGTCGCAAATGAGTCTTCCAAATGGACAACCACCCCAAGCATACTTCCAAAGTTGTGGCAAAATGGCTTAAGGACAAGTCAAGGTATTGGAGTGGCCATCACAAAGCCCTTACCTCAATCCTATAGAACATTTGTGGGCAGAACTGAAAAGGCGTGTGTGAGCAAGGAGGCCTACAAACATGACTCAGTTACACCACTTCTGTCAGGAGGAATGGGACAAAATTCACCCAACTTATTGTGGGAAGCTTGTGGAAGGCTACCCAAAACATTTGACCCAAGTTAAACAATTTAAAGGCAATGCTACCAAATACTAATTGAGTGTATGTAAACTTCTGACCCACTGGGAATGTGATGAAATAAAAGGTGAAATAAATTATTCTATATACTATTATTCTGACATTTTACATTCTTAAAATAAAGTGGTGATCCTAACTGACCTAAGACAGGAAATTGTTACTAGGATTAAATATCAGTAATTGTGAAAAACTGAGTTTAAATGTATTTGGCTAAAGTGTATGTAAACTTCCGACTTCAACTGTACATTAGAGTGTCTAGTTTGAGAAACAGACCCCTCAACTGGCAGCTTCATTAAATAGTACCCGCAAAACACCAGTCTCAACGTCAACAGTGAAGAGGCAGCTCCGGGATGCTGGCCTTCTAGGCAGAGTTGCAAAGAAAAAGCCATATCTTTCTCTGTCCAGTGTTCTTTTGCCCATCTTAATCTTTTATTTTTATTAGCCAGTCTGAGATATGGATTTTTCTTTGCAACAACTTTGTTTCTGGCAATTTGAGCCTGTGTTCGAACCCACAAATGCTGATGCTCCTGATACTCAACTAGTCTAAAGGCCAGTTTTATTGATTCTTTAATCAGCACAACCATTTTCAGCTGTGCGAACATAATTGCAAAAGGGTTTTCTAATGATCAATTAGCCTTTTAAAATGAGAAACTTGGATTAGCTAACAGGAGTGAGGGTTGCTGATAATGGGCCTCTGTGCACCTATGTAGATATTCCATTACAATAGTAATTTACAACATTAACAATGTCTACACTGTATTTCTGATCAATTTGATGTTATTTTAATGGACAAAAAATGTGCTTTTCATTGTGTTTTTGTTTGGTGTGTGTGTGTTGATGAGAGTGAGCGCTATGTATATGTGTCTGTATGTCTGTGTTCTTTTTCCTGGTTGTGGGGAGGGTGTGGGGTGGGGGGGGGGGGGGTGCACGTTCCTCTGACACTTAGGGGTTTGTGTGGCAGCCAGCTTGTTAACGTGGTGAAACTGGAGGGTCATGGGAGCAGTTGATTGGCTGCCAGTCTGCCCAAGCCATGTGCCAGGAGTTGGACAGAGAAATAATGCAGAACAATCGACCGTGCTCGCTCATGCATACAAACGAGCGCAAGGAAACACACAGATATACACACACACACACACACACACACACACACACACACTCGGAGAGAAACAGAAACCGGAAGAGAGAGATCAGAGTAACTTCTGTCAACTCTAACAGGCAAAGCTTTCCTTGGGCATGTTGTCCTCCAGCCCAGCTCTTCACTCAGACATTACATTTGTTACAATAACTAAACAAAATCTATCACAGAGTGCCCAAAACCCCTTTAGCCTTGGTGGTTATATTCAGCATGTCCACCCTGAACATCTGTCTCATATAGCCAATAGGGGTTCACTGGGTGAGACACATTTCTATTTTAATGTTCCCATCCTCTAAAAGGAAAAAGTATTAATGGAGTTTTTATCATCGTTAATACCATGCCACCAAATGGATCATCACACTCCCCACTCCCACTTGGTGTCACACATTCCTGCCTAACAGAACATACGTGCCCGCCTACCCATTTCTATACTTACCGATGCCCACGCAGGCCCAGCTGCGACGCTGCAGTCAGAAGCATTGTGGGTAATTGTTGTGATCAAATGTTTCCCGAAGTAACACTTGAAAAACGTCTTTCAGAACGCCTACCCCGTTAGAGTTTATATGCTCAGCTTGTAAAAGCTATTTCAGCATCTCCCAGCTCCTAGTGCCGCACTGAAATGATCCCCTTTTTATTTCATGTGTGTTTTATTTGTGTGAATAAGTGTCGTTTAGTCGTTTATGGGACTTCTTGCTGGTCAGGGTTGTTTTTCTGTTTGTGAATTTGTTAAATATAATTTTTGTGTGTGTGTGTGCGTGCGTGCGTTTATGTGTGTGTGTATGCACATAATGTCACAAACTGTTTGTGACTCAGGATATGCATGCATGTAGAGAAATGTGTGTGTATTTTTATTTCTTAATTTTGTCATTATTCTCTCCATTACTTAATTTAATGATTTGAATATCGTGGCTCCCTGAGGTCAGAGACACCACTTGGCAATGGTCACAATCCCTACAATTCTAAATTGCCTGTTCCGATTACCATACATCAAAATAATTTCCCTCAAACACTGCCTCATGAGGCCTTTATCATAAAACAGTCTCTTTACTCTGTAGCTCTTACACATTTGGCCATGTTTTTGGGCCAGTTGGTAAGCCTGGCCTATACTTAGTGTGCCTGTTTGTACCAAAATGAGGAATAGTTCATAGAGTCCTGAAGCCTCAACTGACATTTATAGAAGTAGGAGGACACATTGATATGTTGTTAAATATACTGTATGTGCAGGATATGCCATCACTCTTCTACTCCCTTACTTTCTCTTACTCTCTCCCCTTTTCCATCCATCCTTCATTGGCGTTGGGCTGTCTGCATGCCACCCTGGTTGAACAGCTTGTGTGTGTGTGTGTGTGTGTGTGTGTGTGTGTGTGTTCTGTATCTACCATATCTGAGGGAGATGCATTAACACAGTGCAGCCAAGCTTCCCTCCGACCAGCCCAGAGTTACATACAACTGACAGACTGACTTACAAGCAGTATGTTACTAAGTGAAAGGACTTATTGGTATATCTGTTGGCAGGTACAGCTACAGTATATCTGAATATAGCTACACACAGTCAATGTGCCACAGAAACACATTCTGGCCTAGTTGTGAAGCAGTCCAAAATCACACTCCTTGGAAACAGGCATGTTAATAAGTGCAGTCTGTAGGGTGTGTGGGAGGGAGGACATATTCACAATGTTGTCGTATAGCTGGAGGTCCTGCTGTCTATAGGGATGCTGTGTGCTGAGATCACTGCTGGTGTGGGATTGGTGGTGGGATATTGTGGTTTTTGATTTGATTTTCATTTTGCTTCTATACCCTGAGACCAGCACCACCAGTGGTGAGGTTGGGAATTGGAAGCTTGCTCATGGACTCCATGCAGAGGACCAGTTCCCATAGCAAGGCACAGTAGAATGCCAGTGATCAGAATCATGTCTGTCGCTAATATACTCCAATGGTGGCAGCAATTTTAATGCAATTGCATTTCCCAACTCTCCCTCCCCTCTGACACTGGGCCCCAAGGCCCCCGGACCCCATCCTCTCCCCCATCACCTTCCTCTGAACCCCCCACCCCACCCTGCGCTGCTTCAAAACAACTCTCTCCCCCCTGGACCCCCACTTGAGTCTACCCTGGGTCTGAAAGACATGCTACAGCACAGAGACCGTATACTAACAGAGCGATATGGAGAGAGAGAGGTTGATCCATCAGTGTAATCAATCGATCCATTTATTTCAGTAGATCACAATTATAAAACCCATACATTTTTGTCTAAAGTCTAAATTTAATTCTACAGTTAAGTTGATTTGATAGAGCAAATAGCCACCAGCCTGTTCATTAAACCCACGTCTCTGTTCTGCCATTTTGTTGATCCCATTTTTGCCAGGACTCTCCTCGCCTGGTTCTCTTAAGAAGCCGGGGAAATTCGATTTCAGCGCCCTGTCGCAGCAGACGAGGTCGCCTCGCATGGCGTTCACCCACCACCCACTGCCATTGCTGGCGGGAGTGAGACCAGGTGAGACCCCCCTGACAGCCCCCCCAACCCCCCTGCCCATCCCCCATCTCCTGACCCATACCCAGTGGAGGGGTGGCAGTGAGTGGTGTCCGTAGGGGAAGGCTCTGCTGTCCCACCCTGTGAGGGACAACGGCAGTAGAGCTATGTTTTTGAAAGAAACCTGAAGCACAGAATATACTGTAAGCTAGAGTATAACATACAGTTGTTCCTTCCTATGCCCTGTAAAGAGATCAGTCTCTGTCAGTCTGTGGTTGGGTGCTTGGGTGACTGGGTGAAGAGCCTCCATTCTGTACCTCCATTTCTCTGACCACCACCTTCCCTGATCACCACCTCCCTGAGCCACACTGCCACAACCCACAACCATGGTCTTTAAATCAGCACATGTAGTTAGTTCTTGAAGGGCACATGGTTCATTGGCTTCAGAACGTTATTATACAGAGCCTGATAGAAACTTGGTGTACAGCCCTACATTCTCATGAATACTGTATTTTTAGAACAAAAATGTGTTTGAGTATTTCTCCTGGCTCACGGCTGACAATGTCTTGCCATTTTCCCTTAAAATGCTTCATGCTTATGCCAATCACCATAAAATATTATAGTCATCTATCTCTCTCTTCTCCTTCTTTCTCTCTTTCTTCTCTCTCTCTAACTGAGATGCCTATGTTCTGGGAACCCAGGGAATGTGTGAAGAGCTTACTGTTATTGTGTCTGGTAGTGGAACAGAGTCATTGTGTGAGCCAGTGGTTATTTCAACCCCCTGGGGGCATCGACAAGGATCTCATGATAAAATATCAACAGTTGCCACGGGGCTGTAACTGGGACATTTTCATTCTCAACCATATCATCACTATGAACCAGCAGTGAAGTCATTTCTTAAGAGCTCTAAGCAAGTAATTGTGAAGTGTTTCTGTGAACAGTTCGCAATAGATGATGAGCATCTGAACTCATCTGAACTCCCAACTCAAAGCTAAAAGTTCCTAAATTGATCAGAAGCAGTGAGGTTGACCACTGTGTAATGACATCTACCTCAGAGATGTTGAGATGGCCTCCTACACTCTTAGAAAAAAGGGTTCCAAAAGGGTTCTATCTGTACTCATAGGAGAACCCGTTTTGTTTCCACGTAATACCCTCTGTGGAAAGGGTCCTACATGGAACCCAAAACGGTTCTTCAAAGGGTTAACCTATGGGGACAGCCGAAGAATCCTTTTAGGTTCTAGATAGTAGCTTTTTTTAAAGAGTGTACTCTGCCTCTGGAGCAGTTAGGCAACGCTTCCTCGACAATACTCAACTGAATGGAGCACTGTAGCTGGTTGCCGTTGCCATTTGTCTCTTCAGAAAACTAGTTATGTATGCCATTCCCATGCCTGTGTGAACGTGTTTACTGCATTGTTGTTGTTGTTGTTTTGTGTGGTAGATCCAAGGGGTACGGGGGGGGGGGGGGCTGTAGGGGTATAGGGGTCCACACCCAGAGAGCTTGGCCCTAGCCCAGTCTCTAATGAGATTAAGGGGGACTAAAGGAGCAGGGAGACGGTTCCACTGGGGTAGCATGGAGCCTGGCAGGGAGCGAGGTGCTGCTTGGCTGGGGGGCACAGGGCCCTGTCTGGGGGTAACACACTGGAGTTGGCAGCCTCACGCGGGCAGCTGGGGGCCCTGCCGGGTGGGGCAACACTAAAGGAGGTAGACTGGCACACCAGAAGAAGAAAGGAGAGGGTGCGCCCTGCTAATACAAATCAAGGAGATTTAGTAATGGATATACATCTGACAGAGAGGGCTTTGTGTCCAATTAAAACATTCAATCACACCTCAGTCTCCATATTCAGCTGGGCTAGGTGACTTAAAGCGAGATACTTTCTCACCCTCTCGTGCAGGCACAAAAGAGCGCTTTTGTATTCCCTTACAGATGCAGCAACACCCAGAAATCTAAACCCCCCACACCTGCACACAACCAAATAGATATCATGCAAGTGTAGACACTAACACATGAACATACACTCACACGTACAGTGTGAACATAAAGATTAGTCTTGTCATAGAGGATTGTTGGAAAGCAGCTTGCCTATTTGAATGCCAAATTGCTGTGGCGCTTGTGAATCACACCCACAAAACAGCACACAGACGCACAGACATTAAGACTTTCTAATTTAAGACAGTGCTAAATTATCTCTTTGTGCTTTTTCTTTTTTGTGTGGTTTAGAGACTGCTTTTGTAATGTAAACCATTGCGTTTGTGTGCTTGTTTATGTGTGTGAGTGTGTGGAATGTGTAAAGTTGCCTCATGAAAACAGTACAGATTTTAATGGCGTGCTCTTAAAATATTATGGCCAATGCCCATACTGTTCATACGGTGAAATAAGCATTTACTGTAAAGACTCTTTCTTTCTTGTAATACATTTTCACCCTCAATATATCATGATTTTATTAAATTAAACTCCTATTTGGACTGACACTCAATGTACCTGTTCCTGGGTCTTAAGATGTGGCCACTGTTGACTGTTACACTAAAAGCCCTTGTGAGTGCTCACTGCTGAACTGCATGTCTCGCTGTTAATCTCTATTTCTCTCTCACTCACTCTCCCTCCTTTCATCTATCTAATTAACGTACGTCTCTTCTCAGGGAGCCCCCGTGCCTCAGCCTCTGCCCTGCACTTCCCCTCCCCCTCCATCATCCAGCAGTCCAGCCCGTACTTCACCCATCCCACCATCCGCTACCACCACCATCCTGGACAGGACCCCCTGAAGGAATTTGTGCAGTTTGTCTGCGCTGACGGCTCGGGACAGTCTGGCGGCCAGGTAAGGTTTGATGTAAGAGGAGAGTTCACCAACCACTTGTACACTAATGTAATCACACATGGGCACGACAAAAGACCAATGAAGGCAGTACACTCTTAGGAAAAAGGGTTCTTCAGCTGTCCCAATAGGAGAACCCTTTGAAGAACCCTTTTTGGTTCCAGGCAGAACTATTTTGGGTTCCATGTAGAACCCTCTGTGTAAAGTGTTCTACATGGAATTCAAAAAGGTTCTGCCTGGAACCAAAAAGGGAACCCTTTTAGGTTATAGATAGCACCTTCACTTCTAAGAGTGTAAGATTAGAAATCCACAAACATCTAATGTGTGGCCATACAAATGACACAAGCATGGCGAAATGAAGTGGTGATTATTAACACTCTATAGACATGTTCTGTGTTTCCCTGTGTAAACACTACACTGAGTACAGTACTGAAATAGAGAGCACAGGTCTGTTTGTGTTTCATCACTTGTTAACAGCATTTGCTGTTAATTTCACATTGTAATGAAGTATAGATACCGTATGGTGATAGATGAGGGAAACCGTAACGGTGAAAAACATGAAAACCTTTAAGTTATGTAGTATGCAGGTAAGGAAACAGGGTTGACTGTGTGAACAAAAGTCCATCTGTGCCTACTAAATTAACTTCAACCAACTGCCAAGCTGTTGCACCAGTGAGGAGAGAAAGCAAAATACTACTATTGACAATTTCCTGTTGGTCTAGGGTTTTCTGTACTTAATCTTTTTTCCTTGTTTTTTGTCCTGTGCTCTTCCAGACCCTAAGGTTCCTTTTTTCTTTTGCTCCGCCCACCCCCTCAGATTATGTAATCATCAGCACGAAAGCCTCCAATCACAGCACATTTCAATCAATCAATGTTCTGTCTTCCGTTTTTATTGTAATTATTATTTTTCGTGTTGTTGGTGTTGTGTTTTCTTATTAGAGTATTTTTCCCATGTTTTGATTTGTTGCCATGTTATGGACAAACCCTACCACCAATTGTGCTCTCACCCCCCTCCCACTCACCCCTCCACCAAAGGACCACCCCAGAACTCCCCTCTGCTCCAAATCCCCTATCAACCCTTGTGGTGATTATTATTTTTTACACCTCCATAAATGATGCAATGCACATACATCATTCGTTTGGCTGTTGTTTCCAACACCCCCACCTCTCCCACCACCCATCATGGATATTTTTGGACCTGGTCTCTGGAGCTGCGTCGTCTCATGTCACATGTCGCCCTCCTGACCCTGTTTGTGTTGTCCGCAGCCAAACGGGAGCGGCCAGAGCAAAATGCCGGGCTCCTTCTTGCTGCCTCCACCTCCCCCAGTGGCCCGCCCAGTGCCCCTCCCCATGTCTGACTCTAAATCCAGCAGCACGCCTCCCGACGGCGGACTGACCTCGCCCACATCTCCGTGTAAGTGACCCCACAGACCAAGTCAGAACCAAAACCATCCAATACATTTTTTAAAAACTGGAGCTGCCCCTCCTCCTCTGTATCTTAGGGCCCTGGCCATCCATCCTCTGTCCGCTCCCATTGTAAATACCCCCCTCCCCACAGCCAGCTCACCTCTCACCTCCTTCACCGTCTGGGATCATACAGACCCTAGAGTTATGACAGAAGCCTGTCACCATTCTCCTCTGATGACCCTTCTGTGGTGTCCTCCAGGGCTCTATATTAGGCCCATCCCCTTTCTCTTAGAAGGCCCACCCTGAGCCCTGCCTTGAATGACACTACCCCTTTCTCCAAACCCCTGTAACTCTGCACTCACAGATGCTGACGCAGCAGCATGCCATCCTGGTTTTCCTCCGTTTATATGTTTTATTTAACTCATGTGGCCCGAGATTTCAGTTGAGATCTAAAATAGAAATAGAGTTTGATCCATTTCCTTTTTGTCAATTGCTCTCTCTTAATCACATATTTTTTACTAATGGCACATATTTAGGGCAGTTTATGTGGACTCCAAAACATAATGCTCCAGTTATTCTGCGATTTCCCCGTAAAAATATCCAAACATGAAAATAATATTTAGAGTTATATTTATATATATATATATTTTTTTTTTTTTACTGAGTTGGTGGTGTTGTTGCTTTGAAGGTCAGATTTATGTATGTGCAGTTTTAGACTGAAGGAGTGTGTCCAGTAGAAGGGTGTGTCTAGCTATGGGGCGTGTCTGCCAAAAGGGAATGTTTCTCACCTATGACAGGAGGGGCACTGGACGGAGCACTTTTATTTATTTTTTTGTTTAGTTTTTTTATATTTCAGATGTTTGTTTTATTTTGTTTTGTTTTATTAATTTTTTCCACCCCACCCAATGAATGTCTCAGTCTTTTATGTCTTATCTATGTTACTGATTCTCAAGCACGGGAACATATACACTCTTAGATAAAAGGGTTCCAAAAGTAGGCTCCCTCTGTGGTTCTACTCCATGTATAAAAGATTTCTACCTGGAACCAAAAGGGGTTCTTCAAAGGGTTCTCAGCCGAAGAACCCTTTTTGGATCTAGATAGCACCTTTTTTTCTAAAAGTGTACTTAACGTATGTGTATGCTGCTAAATAATACAGACTTACACACACTACAGCAACTTTCCAGTATCAGATTCCTCACATGTTAGAAGGGTTTGTAATAACTACTGGAGTTGGAGTCCATATTGACCTCAAACTGCCCTAAATTTGCTTCAACCTTTAACCCCAATGCGACCAGGGTTATGGTTTGGAGAGGTCCAGCTCAGTTCAGTAGCCCTACTCTATGATGCTTAGGGGGTCTTACAGTAACAATTATATGTGTGATGTCAGGTTGAGAGCTTAAAGCAGTATTTTCATTGCAGTATTTTCTGAAATTGTTATGAAACTTAAGGACAATGCTCCGTTGCATTTTTTTATTGAACACATGCTGTGGTTTGTGCTGAAATGGTTTGACCATCCCTTTCTGTGTCTTTGTCTCCAGCTTACTCCACGTCAGGGGCCACAGCTCCCAACAGGTTTGTCAGCATCGGATCCCGGGACAACAACTTTCTGAACATCCCGCAGCAGACACAGGTGAGCCCGAGCCTTTAGCAGACACAGGTGAGCCCGAGCCTCTAGCAGACACAGGTGAGCCCGAGCCTCTAGCAGACACAGGTGAGCCCGAGCCTCTAGCAGACACAGGTGAGCCCGAGCCTCTAGCAGACACAGGTGAGCCCGAGCCTCTAGCAGACACAGATGAGCCCGAGCCTCTAGCAGACACAGATGAGCCCGAGCCTCTAGCAGACACAGGTGAGCCCGAGCCTCTAGCAGACACAGATGAGCCCGAGCCTCTAGCAGACACAGATGAGCCAGAGCCTCTAGCAGACACAGATGAGCCCGAGCCTCTAGCAGACACAGATGAGCCCGAGCCTCTAGCAGACACAGATGAGCCAGAGCCTCTAGCAGACACAGATGAGCCCGAGCCTCTAGCACGCAGCTTTAGGGTTCGATTCAATCTGTATCTCTGAAGTTCACGATTGAAAGTGAAAGGTAACTTTCGATTGAGTCGACATGTGCAGCGTTTACCATGACTGCAGTCTCCGCTGACGCGGGAACATTGCCTTTACATTTCTATCGCGCTGTAGCGCAGCTCTTCAGCACTACGGATTGAATCGAGCCCTTACCTGTAAAGCAGGTCACTCTCATCAACACTAGTACCAACAATACCAAACTACTACATTAGCACATTACCCCTTTTTGCTGCTTTCCACAGAGTGTGAGTATGGGCTTTCGTGTGTGTTTTTATGTGTGGTGTGCGTGCGTGTGTATTTTATTTGTGTAGGAAACCTGTCTATTTTCATTGAGATTATCGTCTCAACTCAGGAAACTTACTTAGGTGGATGGATACACGCCAAAATATTTCTTATTCCCAAACTGCCTAACTACTCCCTAAATCTTACTGGTGTATTTCCTCTCCCTCCTCATCCCATGATTTGTTGTGAATGTGTGTTTTTGTGTGTATGTTTTATCGTGTGTGTGGTTTACCGTGTGTGTTAAACTGCCCTCTCACTGTTTATTTGGCCCATCTGGAGCCTTCCCCTCAGGCAGCAGGCTCTCTCTCTCTCTGCACTGCACTGCCTCTCGTTCATATGCCTCCTCCATTACCCACTGCACTTTTCTCATTAGTGTCCAACCACACCCGCCCCGAGCCAGCTCTGCTCCACACTCCTCCCCACCACATGGAAACCATCTGAAGCCCTCTGCCGCTGCGCTCACCCTCCCTCCCTACACTCCCTCGCTTCACTCCCTCTATGCTCTCCCTCAGCTCTCTCTCTCTCCCTCCTACCACCCCTCTTCTTCACTCTCACTTTTCTCTTCCCTCTCTCTCTCCAGCTTCGTAACATGCCCTGTTTTACTAACCCACCCCTCTCATGAGGCTCACCTTACTTTTTCAGTCCCTTCCTACTCTGCCAGTCTCTCCCTGACTTCGTTTATCATTGTTACAGTCCAACTCTACGCTATTTTGTCCCTTTTTACCCTCTCTTTCTAAACAAACTCACAACTATTCAGACACACACACACACACTTCCTGTGTAGCCCTCCAGTGCTCTGTGCTATTGAGTATATTGTGTTTACAGTATGGTTTTAGTTTGCACTGGAGAAATGAAATTGTATAGGGAGATTTAATTGGTTGCATATGTAGCTCAGAAATGACATTGTTAGCATAATGCCCTATCAAAACATTAATAATGTTCAAAGGCCTTGCAGAGCCTGTGTAGAACTCTCCCTCCCAGAGCAGAGATATATGGTCTCCAAGTGCCCTCTGGTGGCAGCAAGGGGATTCTATGGCCAGAGGAGAGCGGAAACAGGAGAACGAGCAGGAGAAAAATAGCGAAGGAGAGGGAGAGTTTCAGCACAGCCCTCCTCAGAGAAGTCACGTCCTGACTGTCTGGTTGCCCGCAGCAACCAGACATGATGTCATAGCCACTTGAACTTGAGAGGGGATGCTGGGGGGAGGAAGGGGTGGGTAAGAAAAGAGGGTGGTCACTACTGCCAAGGATTCCATAGAGGGAGATAGATGGGGAGAGGGAGAGAGAGAGAGAGAGAGAGAGAGAGAGAGAGAGAGAGAGAGAGATAGTGTAACTGACAGGGGAAGAGTTACGAAGAACATAGGCTGCTGGGACAGAGCCTGCGGCAAGAGGGGAGAGGAGGGAGGGCAAGAGGCAGGAGTTGGGGGTATTCAGGCGACCTGTTAGAGTCAAACAAAACAAACGGCACTTCCCCGGAGGCCCAGAGTTTCCAAGGCTCGACTTCCAGAATGTTGGCCTGTGTTGACCGGTGCCAGATCCCGGCCAGCGACCCACTTCTGCTCTCTTTTCACACTGAGCGGGACAAACCCAATCTGAATACAGGGAGCGCCAGTCATCTCTCCCCCTGCTGCCTGTGGACTCTGAGTCCAGTCAGAAATAGCAACAGCATACTCCCACAGCATTACAGTACAGCCATGGACAGTCAGTCAATATATTTTTTTTATTTAACCTTTATTTAACTAGGCAAGTCAGTTAAGAACAAATTCTTATTTACAATGACAGCCTGCCACCCTACGGGACTCCCAATCACAGCCGGATGTGACGCAGCCTGGATTCAAACCAGGGACTGCAGTGACACCTCTTGCACTGAGATGCAGTGCCTTAGACTGCTGCACCACTCGGGAGCCCCATATAGCTGGGAGTATTTGCTCATTTTTCCTCAATACGAGAATGGGCTGACAACTGTTGACCATTGTTAGCGTATGTAACGTGTGGGGGCCTCTAGTGGTCAATTGCGGAACTTGGTGTTTACTTATTTTCAATGGTACACTTAACTTAACAACGTCCTTTTTTCTTCTATTTAACAGTCTTGGTTCCTCTGACATGACCTGTCTGCAAACCAGCGACTAGAATTATTTCTTTACAATCGGGAATTGAAACATGGAAAACAGGAAAATAACCCACAGGAAATTGCCCTCCGATCCTTATGTCTCACATAAAAAGTAAAGCAACCCAGGAAATCTTAGCATGATACTAATAGAGGAACTCTGGAGCCAATTACCTAAACAGAGGGAACCCCCTATTTTTAAGACGGGAGGATAATAAGATTTGGGAGAGGCAGAGGACAAGAAGTCATCTCTCAAAACCACCGAACCATCAAAACACGGCAACACAAAAAGAGGACCCTGAAGAGAAAAAAGGTCACCTTCTACTTCGGAACAAGGACACATTGTGCAAAGGCTGGGAAAATCAACTGTTCAACAGTCACCTTTTCACACAAAAAAAAACAGATGTAGGAGTGGGGATTGAAATTGAAGGGACATCAAATCACTCTTTTGAAGGCACAAAACATGCCATAATTTAAATGAGGTATGATCCCCACTGTTAAATCACCCACAAAACAAGCCCATTAGGTTCCAGTGAAATATGTTGCAGTCCATGCTACTGTGATGTCTCCCTGTCACTCAACACACTGTCAATTGACCAGTCTTTCCCAGTCTTGTAACCATTGACCTAATCAGCCCCACTACTAACAAGACAGAAACCATGCCAAAACATATCCTAAAGGTTGCACTACAAGCTGAATTAACACTAATCTCATGTCCACTATTACACCTACATGACATGGGGGGAAAACAGGCTTACCTATGATTGTATTGTTATTATTAGTGAACGAGGAAAAACCATGATATGAGAAGTCTCAGACCACAGTTCAGCAACACCAAGGCCTCCACTCTAACCAGCATCCCAGCAGAAGAACCCAAACCTAAGGAAAGCAAAATGCAATCTCCCAGTTCACTCTTGCAAAACTACAACCGCAACAATAATCAAGTGCTAAGTATACCCACTTTCATTTGAATTATGAATGCCATTTGCAACACACATATACACACATATACACACAAACACACACCGGGCCCAAGTGGTGTTATTACGTCTATAACACATGCTATGCACACGTTTCCAGTACACTCTTTTTACCCCTTGTAGTAGACACAGAACCCAACACACACACACATACTTAGTTAAAAACACAGGCCTATGCATTACCACCCAGAACTACAGTAGTAATATTCCCTTTTGCACAGAATTGTTTTATTTTTTGTTTCTTCTATTATTGTCCCTCTGAATTTGTCAGTTTTTAAAAATGTTGTTTTTGAATGACAGCACCTTATTGAGAAATACAGCGGGTGGGAGCGAGACTTCGAGTGGTATTGCCAGGAAGGGTGATCAAGTCAGTGTTCAGTACCATATAGTGAAACAGTGACATTCGGTTGCTAAGGGCCCAGAGTCCACCTCCCATCTCCCTGAAGTTTACCCTTTTTGTTTACACTCCCAGACTGCCCCTGTTCCAAGAGCAGAGAGCCACGCTGCGGAGAAAAATGATGATGTGACATATTTGTTCCCATGTTTGGGGAGGAGAGCCTGGGTTGAAGTCAGAGGCCATATTGAGATGTCTAGCAGGGTGTTATGGTCGCCTCTTTTCCCTGACACGATCTCAGCTCCCCGTCCTATCCAGCCCGTTCATTCTGTTCAGTCAGCCCTCATAGATAAAACTGCCCTAAAGATACCTTACCAGCCTAAAGTTAAACCTTTTGACATCAAAAGGGACAAATTAAATTAACACACTTAGCACAGCGCCACTTGACAAACTCACACACTCACACAATCACATGCAAACCTACAGTATAAGTAGCAGTCACAACCACCCAGCCCAGGCCAGATTGACTGTAAAGGGAAGTCTTAACATAGGTCAATCTCTAAGGAAACCTTTTGTTTTGAATTTCTACCATTACTAAGATTCAGTTTGGAAGTGATTTTTTATTAAGAAACATCAGCTCAAATCACCAACCTCACAAAATAACTGGACTGCCTGGCCATTTACTTCACTGCAGGGAAACAATGTTGCCAGACGGCAACCATCTCATCAGCTTGATAGAGAACTAGCACAGCTGAATAAGAATTATGATGGCTATGGTGATTTCTTTTCTAATCTATGGAAGTGCCTCTGTATTCCCATTATGCAATTTGTTAAACATGAATTCAGGTTCTTTTTCTCACATATAAGCTATAGTGAATGGTGGTGAAATGCTATGTCTGGGGAGAAAAACAGTGACAGCTCACTGAATAATTGCAATCATCTTTATATATACACACATATATATTTATAGATATATACATTTTTTTATTTGCAAAATAAGCTCTGTGGCAGTCTAGTTATTTTTTGAAGCATGGCACAGTCAATTGATACATCTTAAACAGCTGATTAGTGCAAAAGTACCAGTCCCTACACCCACACCTACATCTAATAGCAAAAAGTGTCCATGGCAAATACTATAGATACATGATTTATATAGCAAACAATAAAGTGACATTGTAGTCAAGGAAAATAACAGATTAGATTTTGGTTATTCTTTCTTGTTTGGTTGGGAAGTATTATTGTTGAAAAAATGTATGTATTTTGATTGAGCCATGTGCAATGCCTTGGGTAGATAAATTGTGTTTGTCTGTTAGAGATTGTTTGAGGGTGTCAATTGAATAGAGAGGCTAAAACCTCTATTTTTTTGTTTTAAGTCCACATGCTCCGGGACTCTAAACACGAGGGCGGACAAAAAAAAATCCCACTCTTTGTAAATTGAGAATTCGTTTTTATTTTTTTTCCTTATTCCTTAAAAAAATGTATTTGTAATGATTTGTTTTCTAAATCTGGGAGGGCTGAAGGAACAATTTAGCAAAACAAAAATATATATCACTAAACGAAACTGGTGCTTTTTACGAAAATAAAGTACATTCAAACTCTATTATACATAAATAGTAATAAACAAAATTAAGTGTTATCATAAAGCACATTTTAGGAAACATGCATTATTCTATTTCTCTTTTTGTATTTACCAAGGTGGGAGGGGTTCGTTATATGAAAAGGTTGTGACAAAAGGCATTTTTCTTCAACCTTTATCCCATAGCAGGAAGAGAACAGTTTTGATTAGATGGTTATCCTGACGATGGGATGATGAACCAGAGGAAAGGCCTGATGTCTGTGATGGACATCTGGGCCATGTCAATATCACCAGAGAACTGACTAAAACATGACCTAAGCTGTGGTGGACATGTTTAAAACTGGCCAACCGAAGTAATCAAGTTTGGAACACAGACAAGATCTTCCCCATTTTGGGAGATGCATCAGAAATGGAATACATTTTTCCAAGTGTTAGCTCAACCACAAAGTGATTAATAGCGTTTGGATAGATGGGAGGTGTAATGTGAAATATATTTTGGTAGGTTTAGTTGATTAGTAGACTCCTATCTCAAACCCAAACAAATGTGTATTTTGAGCACAGAAAGAATGAGAGCAGGTTTAAATCAAAGAAGTGAACCCTTCCCCCTTCCATACCCACTCCCAATCCGCAGTGTAAATTATTCTAAATATTTGTTTGGTGATGTAGTGTTAGAATCAGAGCATCTTAAAGGTTGTCCCTAAAAAGTGCCTTTTGTTCACAGACTCCATCTTGTAATCCTGAGTGCCCTCCTTCATATTTCTTCTATATCCTCTCCTTCTTCAAGCTTTTCAAAGCAGTATATATAGTACTAAAGGAAATTGGTGTGATTTAGTTATTTTTATTGTTGAATAATTAAGAACCCCCCCCCAAAAAAGTGTCTTGCTTCTCTTCCTGTATCTTGTCTTCTGTCTCTCTTGGACACTGGAGTAGTCTGTAGCTGCGTTACCCTCTCCTTATCCCTCCCCAAACCCCTTTTCTCTGAATGGAGGGGTTAAAAAAAAGCAAAACTTTGTCTGAGCAGAATGCAGTTAGCTCACATGTTATTCTTGTCTGTACGCTTCACATTGTATACCATACCGATCTCTTCAGCTTCTCCATTGAACAGCTAATGTAAGTGAACAAGTTACACCGGTGGGCTCTTGGGGTGTGGCGAGGAGAGGGTCTGTGAGTGCGCATAGTTTTTCCACTGGGATGCATTTGAAGACATATCACACCGTGGGGATAAAATACAAATAGGAATTCCCCTCTGAATGGGAGCTGCATGGCAACTGGGGTAGAATAGGCAGGTTCGTTTGTAATTCTTGTTTTTATCTATTTATTTTTTTTACTGAATTTGGATTTTCGTATCTTATGCAGCAATGCTGCATTGAGACCTTTTAATGATGCACCTTTCTAGTGGTTGTATGAGACCAGCTATTAAAACAAGTGATAAAAGTACCAGAAATGACTCTAAGCACCTTATAACGGAATGGCTCCAGCCCAGGTAGACTGGCAGGCTCAGATTCACAATCAAGAGATCCCAGCCACATTACTCCACAACATTGCACCCATTTACTATAAACCTAAATGAAAAGTGAGAAAAATGACAGACTATGGTTCTATACACTGTACACAACATGGCGTAGACCGTTAAAGCACCTTGAAATTCCACCAGCAAAATCAAGAGCAGGCTTGATAGAGGGCCTACTTGTTTCCTACAAGAATATGCAAGTTTTTATTTATAGTGATTGAAGCCAGCAGCAGTATTAGCTTTGACAAGTAAAGCGCCACAGGCGAGAAGCGAGTGACAAACTGGTTGCAGTGTGTGCTTTGCTTGGGCAGAATGTTGGTCCCTACCTATCTTGCCCTGCAGCAATAGAGAGCTCTGTCTCTTCCTGGCACTGGCCATCCGTCTTTTTATTTTCCTTCGGGTTTGTTTGTTTGTTTTTAAAGTGTGTAGGGCGTTGGGCCGTGTTTAGTGTTGTGTAGAGTGAACCCCCAGCTGGCCTTGCCCCCAACCCCCTGGCTCCCACCGCGTACCTCAGTGCAGCTTCCCTCCCTCAGGAATACACCTCCCAGAGCCCATGGTGAAATGCATGTGTTAATTACAGTTTCTTTTCAATAATAATAAAAACAGTTTGAAAAGAGCAACACTTAAATAAAAGGATGTTCTTGACTGTAACTCATCCGTTTCTGTCTACTTATTTTCAGATGTATGTTTGCCTGTACGGGGGATGAGAACCCTAGAGTTGCATCATGTTATAGAGCAGTGTAAGAGGCCAAATAGTTTAACTGTTTATAGTGGTAAAGATGAGAAAATCTACTTACCAATACTGATAATGGAGGGTCAAGTCCACAGGTGTAGCGCTACTCATTCCTACATGCTACTGAAATGCCTGGACTTGAACCGGAGTGTTTAAATAAGATTTCCTGTAATACTTCCTATTCCATTAAACTAGTTTAATATCAGCTGGGTTAATTCATCGCCCAGACCAATAATGTGGTGCATACAGGAGTGTTTTTAGATTAATGTGGTGCATACAGGAGTGTTTTTAGATTAATGTGGTGCATACAGGAGTGTTTTTAGATTAATGTGGTGCATACAGGAGTGTTTTTAGATTAATGTGGTGCATACAGGAGTGTTTTTAGATTAATGTGGTGCATACAGGAGTGTTTTTAGATTAATGTGGTGCATACAGGAGTGTTTTTAGATTAATGTGGTGCATACAGGAGTGTTTTTAGATTAATGTGGTGCATACAGGAGTGTTTTTAGATTAATGTGGTGCATACAGGAGTGTTTTTAGATTAATGTGGTGCATACAGGAGTGTTTTTAGATTAATGTGGTGCATACAGGAGTGTTTTTAGATTAATGTGGTGCATACAGGAGTGTTTTTAGATTAATGTGGTGCATACAGGAGTGTTTTTAGATTAATGTGGTGCATACAGGAGTGTTTTTAGATTAATGTGGTGCATACAGGAGTGTTTTTAGATTAATGTGGTGCATACAGGAGTGTTTTTAGATTGATGTGGTGCATACAGGAGTGTTTTTAGATTAATGTGGTGCATTCAGGAGTGTTTTTAGATTGATGTGGTGCATACAGGAGTGTTTTTAGATTAATGTGGTGCATACAGGAGTGTTTTTAGATTAATGTGGTGCATACAGGAGTGTTTTTAGATTAATGTGGTGCATACAGGAGTGTTTTTAGATTAATGTGGTGCATACAGGAGTGTTTTTAGATTAATGTGGTGCATACAGGAGTGTTTTTAGATTGATGTGGTGCATACAGGAGTGTTTTTAGATTAATGTGGTGCATACAGGAGTGTTTTTAGATTAATGTGGTGCATACAGGAGTGTTTTTAGATTAATGTGGTGCATACAGGAGTGTTTTTAGATTAATGTGGTGCATACAGGAGTGTTTTTAGATTAATGTGGTGCATACAGGAGTGTTTTTAGATTAATGTGGTGCATACAGGAGTGTTTTTAGATTAATGTGGTGCATACAGGAGTGTTTTTAGATTAATGTGGTGCATACAGGAGTGTTTTTAGATTGATGTGGTGCATACAGGAGTGTTTTTAGATTAATGTGGTGCATACAGGAGTGTTTTTAGATTAATGTGGTGCATACAGGAGTGTTTTTAGATTAATGTGGTGCATACAGGAGTGTTTTTAGATTGCAAGAAAAAATAAGTAACCATGACATATTGCTGATGTTTAATGAAGCTGATCATGTTGATGCTGGAAAATGCCAGTGTCAGTGAAAGCCATGCTCACAAAAACGGATGCAGTCAAATATATTGGCCCCCCCTTGCAAAATAAGTTGAGATGTGTATTTGTTTCACAGGTCCAATTAATAAATGAAAACTGAAATGTAGATTTCACTTCAAAGTCAAACATGGCATGGACTAAATGTACAATTAATTTGGTTTGTGGCAAGTGATTCTCTGCAAGTGTAATTGATCCTAATTGTGGTAAGTTGCAGGCGCCATTCAACCAGTTTTGAAAAGAGAAAACAGGAAATTCTGGAGGAAGACAATACATTTGAATGCATCTGTTCAATACAAACTCATAAAAGCTCCATTGTCTCTCCGTAGACCCATTAAACACCTGCCATGTTAAGTTAAAGAGATAACATACCTTGATAAAAGTGAGTTCATAAAACCACACATTTCTTGGTACCCTCCGTTCCCTCAGAAAACCCACAATAGCAACATCTCAAAACACTGAGAATCCTTAGTGTAATAAGGCATGTATCAAGCCAGCCTGATGTTTTACTATCTCAGTTGTAAACAGGTGGTTAAAGCTAGGTGATAGCCAGTTTGAACTTCAGATTCACCTCATCACTAAAGACTGTTGAATAGTCTCAATAGGCTAATTCAGACTGTGGATGACGCAGATGACAGTGATTGGCCATGACTGTGTCCTGGTTTAATAAAGACTTTATATGGACAACCTTCATGTGGACCCTTGTTCCTACTGGACATGTTGGGCTCTATTCAATCCGTAGAGCTGAATATCCACTTCATAGCGCTATTGACAATTTAAAGGCAATGTTCCCACGGTCGCTGAGACTGCATTCATGGTAAATGCTGCATATTTTGGCTCAACCGGAAAGTACCCTTACATTTTTACCCGATAAGGATTGAATTCAGCCCTTAGTGTCTCAAGACCAGCTGGTGTCGTATTTGAGCTGCCCTTCAGTATTAGTATTAGCTTTGACAAGTAAAGCGCCACAGGCGTACTATTAATCAGATGCTATGAGAAAGGTGATAGAGTGTCTACTCCTCAGACTTGGGAAAGAGGTAAGTGAGAGTAACTCCTTCGTCCCAAGACTGGTCACTTCCATCTTGCTCTCCCCCTTCAGAAGATTCTATGTAAAGGTAAGGTCAGCATTATTAAGCTCATCAGAGACATAACACTAGAGAAGACTGTGTACCTTTCAGAAAACAATGAATACAAAATGAATATCTACAGCGTAATGTACCTGTACAGTTATGTGAGCATACACACATCCATTTTCACACCTAGAGAGATCATGGATATCTTGAGTGAAAACTAAAAGCACTAGCTTTGAGGCGAAGTGAGGGGTTAATGGGGTCCATTAATAACTTGGCCTGGCCACTGGTGAAATGTACTTGCCTGTCTGACAATATCATGGGATGAGAAATGTGTTTCGCTATATGGTTGGTTTTTGAATGGCATAGGAAATGTGAGGGACTGGTGCAATCAAGAGAACAGACCACAAGCGGACTCTTCAAGACCATCAGTTTAGTTTCCCTTTCCCCTCTTGCGTCAACACACAAACATTGTAGAAGTGCGTTAAGGAAAATATGCTTCCATAACATCCAGCTACAGAATTAACAAGCTTAGATATGGATATCAATGACTTTGCACCTTAATTGATGGCATCCACCTTTACACACACACACACACACAGAGAGAGAGAGAGAGAGACGTATACACACGCACACACTCCGAACACTTCAGTCCCCTCCCTCATGTTCCCAAAGCTCTTCTAAAATCGCAATATATATCTGCCCTAAACAAATCCCAAACATTCCATTGGAATTCAAGTGGATTTCATTATTCCTCCTCTTTCACCCTTTGATCAACATATACTTTGTGTAGCTTGTAAGACCCTACCCACCCCATAACACCCCCTCCCCCCTCTTAAATGACCCGAGGATCGTTGCTCTAAAGTGGGGTGCAGTCCTTGTGCTGGGCTTCAGAGGAGGGCAGGCCAGCTCCTCTCATTCGTCCTCAAAGCCCTGGTTCAGGAGGAAGTTGGCCGCTAGGTTCTCGTTCTTTTCACAAGCAAAGTAGGCCTGGATCACCAGCGCCTCTGGGAAGCCCAACGCTTTCAACTGAGACAGGAGACAGAAAATTCAACCAGAAAAGTCACAATGTATGCATTTCTCAGCTAGTCTTATTGTCAATTGAAGCCATCTTATGCCCTAAACAGTGCATGGAGAGATCTTTAGCTCCCCTCACCCTCTCAATCGCTTCCTTCTCCTGAGGTGTGACCTGGATGTAGTTGACTGGAGCTCCCTCCTCCACTGCAGCACCCAGGTCCCCCATCTCAGGCACGTCTCCTACCTCCCCTGCCGGCTCATTCAGCATCTGGATGAACAGCTCCTGGTACTGGCTGATTTGCTGTTGTTGAGTTTTATCAAAAGGGGAAGACAGGTAGACAGCAATCAGCAGCAGACAGAACATACAGTGGGGAGAACAAGTATTTGATACACTGCCGATTTTGCAGGTTTTCCTACTTACAAAGCATGTAGAGGTCTGTAATTTTTATCATAGGTACACTTCAACTGTGAGAGACAGAAAATCACATTGTATGATTTTTAAATAATTAATTTGCATTTTATTGCATGACATAAGTATTTGATCACCTACCAACCAGTAAGAATTCCGGCTTCTTTAAGAAGCCCTCCTGTTCTCCACTCATTACCTGTATTAACTGCACCTGTTTGAACTCGTTACCTGTATAAAAGACACCTGTCCACACACTCAAACAGACTCCAACCTCTCCACAATGGCCAAGACCAGAGAGCTGTGTAAGGACATCAGGGATAAAATTGTAGACCTGCACAAGGCTGGGATGGGCTACAGGACAATAGGCAAGCAGCTTGGTGAGAAGGCAACAACTGTTGGCGCAATTATTAGAAAATGGAAGAAGTTCAAGATGACGGTCAATCTCCCTCGGTCTGGGGCACCATGCAAGATCTCACCTCGTGGGGCATCAATGATCATGAGGAAGATGAGGGATCAGCCCAGAACTACACGGCAGGACCTGGTCAATGACCTGAAGAGAGCTGGGACCACATTCTCAAAGAAAACCATTAGTAACACACTACGCCGTCATGGATTAAAATCCTGCAGAACACGCAAGGTCCCCCTGCTCAAGCCAGCGCATGTCCAGGCCCGTCTGAAGTTTGCCAATGACCATCTGGATGATCCAGAGGAGGAATGGGAGAAGGTCATGTGGTCTGACGAGACAAAAATAGAGCTTTTTGGTCTAAACTCCACTCGCCGTGTTTGGAGGAAGAAGAAGGATGAGTACAACCCCAAGAACACCATCCCAACCGTGAAGTATGGAGGTGGAAACATCATTCTTTGGGGATGCTTTTCTGCAAAGGGGACAGGACGACTGCACCGTATTGAGGGGAGGATGGGTGGGGCCATGTATCGCGAGATCTTGGCCAACAACCTCCTTCCCTCAGTAAGAGCATTGAAGATGGGTCGTGGCTGGGTCTTCCAGCATGACAACGACCCGAAACACACAGCCAGGGCAACTAAGGAGTGGCTCCGTAAAAAGCATCTCAAGGTCCTGGAGTGGCCAAGCCAGTCTCCAGACCTGAACCCAATAGAAAATCTTTGGAGGGAGCTGAAAGTCCGTATTGCCCAGCAACAGCCCCGAAACCTGAAGGATCTGTATGGAGGAGTGGGCCAAAATCCCTGCTGCAGTGTGTGCAAACCTGGTCAAGAACTACAGGAAACGTATGATCTCTGTAATTGCAAACAAAGGTTTCTGTACCAAATATTAAGTTCTGCTTTTCTGATGTATCAAATACTTATGTCATGCAATAAAATGCAAATTAATTAATTACAAATCATACAATGTGATTTTCTGGATTTTAGATTCCGTCACTCACAGTTGAAGAGTACCTATGATAAAAATTACAGACTTCTACATGCTTTGTAAGTGGGAAAACCTGCAAAATCGGCAGTGTATCAAATACTAGTTCTCCCCACAATACATTGTGAAATCAAAACCTGGGAGGTATAACTATAGGGAGTGTGTGACGCAAGCGAGTATGAGTGGTGGTGCCATCAGTGTGTGTAGTGCATGGTGTATGTGTGTTACCTGTAGGAGCTGTGGGTTCTCCCGGCCCAGCTGTTGGAGCAGAGCAGGTAGCAGTGAGGGGTTCTGCTGGATCACCTGCCTCATACTCTGGAACTGAGGCTGGGAACGCAGGAACTCCAGAGGGTTCTCTCCTGCAACACACACATAATATTTATAGAAGAGAACACATTGATACATACAGTAGATAGATAGAACACTTACTAGGGGAAATGCACAGAAACCAGGATTACGTTGAGGCACAGATCTGGGGAAGGGTACCAACACATTTCTGCAACATTGACACAGTGGCCTCCATCATTCTTAAATGGAAGAAGTTTGGAACCACCAAGACTCTTCCAAGAGCTGGCCGCCCGGTCAAACTGAGCAATCGGTGGAGAAGAGCCTTGGTCAGGGAGGTGACCAAGAGCCCGATGGTCACTGTGACAGAGCTCCAGAGTTCCTCTGTGGAGATGGGAGAACCTTCCAGAAGGACAACCATCTCTGCAGCACTCCACCAAATCAGGCATTCATGGTAGGGTGGACAGACGGAAGCCACACCTCAGTAAAAGGCACATGACAGCCCGCTTGGAGTTTGCCAAAAGGCACCTAAAGACTCTCAGACCATGAGAAACAAGATTCTCTGGTCTGATGTCACCAAGATTAAACTCTTTGGCCTAAATGCCAAGCGTCACGTCTGGAAGAAACCTGGCACCATCTCTACTGTGAAGCATGGTGGTGGCAACATCATGCTGTGGGGAAATTTTTCAGCGTCAGGGAGACTAGTCAGGATCAAGAGAAAGATGAACGGAGCAAAGTACAGAGAGATCCTTGATGAAAACCTGCTCAAGAGCGCTCAGGACCTCAGACTGGGGTGAAGGTTCACCTTCCAACAGAACAACGACCCTAAGCACACAGCCAAAACAATGCAGGAGTGGCTTCGGGACAAGTCTCTGAATGTCCTTGAGTGGCCCAACCAGAGCCCGGACTTGAACCTGATCGAAGATCAATCAAATTTATTTATAAAGCGCTTTTTACATAAGCAGATGTCACAAAGTACTATACAGAAACCCAGCCTAATACCCAAAACAGCAAGCAATGCAGATAAGACCTGAACATAGCTGTGCAGAAGCACTCCCCATCCAACCTGACAGCTTGAGAGGATTTGCAGAGAAGAATGGGAGAAACTCCCCAAATACAGGGGTGCCAAGCTTGTAGCATCATACCTAAGACGACTCAAGGCTGTATTCGCTGCCAAAGGTGCTTCAACAAAGTACTGAGTAAAGGGTTTGAATACTTATGTAAATGTAATATTTGAAGTTGGTTTTTTTTGTATACATTAGCAAAAAAAATATTGTAACCCTGTTTTTTCTTTGTCATTATGAGGTATTGTGTGTAGATTGATCGGGGGGGGGGGGGGGGGGGGACTATTTCATCCATTTTAGAATACGGCTGTAACGTAACAAAATGTGGTCAAGGGGTCTGAAAACATTTTCCGAATGCACTGTACAGAAGATGTAATACTAAAGCAGAGATATAGGCAGATGGACTTACCCTCAGCTACAGTAGGGGTCTCTGTGCCTGTGCAGGCAGATGCAGGAAGCTGTGCTGGGGGATTAGTCTCTTGGACCGGACTGCTAGGAATGCCCTGGAAACACACAGCAGCACACTCACAGCACTAACGGACAGGGTGGTTCTAAACAGAGGGTACACATAAAACTATGTTTTAGCGTCAATGTGATGTAATAGTGTTTTTGGTAAAAATGTAGTACACCAGTGTTAAACTGAATGCCGAAAGCCGATGTCTCACAGCGCTGGGTTAATTTTGCTGAGTCATTGTACATGCTGCCATGTTGCAGTTTCATCAAATATCACGGTGGTATATTGTACAGTGTAATTTTGCATTCATGGTCTTTTTTGGGGCTAATGTTCAGTGTCATTGTGTACGGTGCCTGGTTGCACAGAATTGTGTATCCTAGGTAGTGGTGTGGCGTGTTGACGATTCTCACAGTGAGGAGGTACTCCACGGCCCGGTGAGGGTTGTTGAAGCTGGCCCGGAGAGCAGCTACCACTCTCTCTCTCTCATAGCCCATAGACATGATCTCTGTCAGCATGGTCTCATACTCTGTTCCTGTCACTGACCAAAATAAACAAGTTATTACCCATCTACATGAGTTACAATGGACTATATTTACCCCCATAAACACATAGCTACTAGAAGGCATCTTACAAATCCCCATACTTTCATCAATCTAGCAACACAGCAGATACATTCCACACTGATGCATTATTCACATAGCCAGGCCGAAGTCCTTCACTCACCCAAGGCAGAGGAGGCATCTCCCCCCTGGACCTCCACACTGGGGTCTGAGCTGCAAACAGAATGACAGGGTCAACCACCCAGTCAACTCATTCAAAACATTCAGTGGTTTTTATAAGGGAGTATATTGTCTTCGGTCTGCCTACCTGGCTGGAGCCGGGGGCTCTGTGACTGTAGGTGTGGGCTCGTCTAGGGGGATGGCTGCAGGGGACGGGCCCGCAGACGACGAGGACCCAGAGTCCTGGACAGGGGCCTTGGGTGCCTCTGAGGAAGGTGTTGAAGCGGCTGTGGCAGACTTTGCCTAGATCCAGAGGAGATATAAACAGGCTATTACTGTTTGGACACCATGTCATCTATGCAGACAATCATGTAACCCCCAAAAATGTGGGAGTAGCTCATTAAGAGTCCAAGTGAAATGGATTAGGGAAATGTACCTTCGATACCATAACTACAACGAAATTCTTCTCATCAATTTTATAGTCTTTAATAGGTGTGTCATCTTGCAGGATTTTGCCAGCATATATGAGCTTCTGTCCAGACACTGGGAAGTTATCTTTTCCCCTCTCTGCTTCTATCTTCTCCTTCAGTGCCTTCACCTGTTGAAATCAAAAAGAAGGGATTTTCCCTTTTCACCCGGGTTGGCAAAACACTTGAGTGGGAAATAGTTAGCTGTTCAGCCTTACTTTAATTGTAAGACACAGTGCAACCCTTCCAAAATTGAATTTCCCAACGTTTTACATTGAGGTTTATCTTACATGATGTAGTTAGCCAGCTATTGTCACTGAATGACCTAGTTAGTAAACGTCTGCTAGAATCTTGCTAGTTAATCAGCTAACTGGACTTGCAACTAAAATACCTAACGTAGCTAGCTAGCTAGTAATATAACAAACGGTAGTTAGTCATGTAGTTAACTAGTTGATGTTTCAGTTGAGAATAACTTACATAGCTAGTTAATAATGATACCAAACATTGGATTAGCAAATTGACACATACATTTGCTTGCTTTAGCAATGTCATGCTGGAAAGCTAAGACTAAGAACTAGCTAGTTAGCTAATGTTAGGGTTGTCAATAACATCTAGCTAGCTACTGTTGCTAGCGTTAGCTTATGCTATAGTTGTATTATCCGAACACTATGGGACCAATTCGTTTGGTCTTTCGTGCAAATAACAAGATACCTAAACGGGCTAGATTAAACACACACCGCTTTATTATGAACAAATGGGCACTTACCGTTTGATCAGGGTCTATGTCAATTTGAATGGTCTGCTGTTGCAGTGTTTTAAGCGTGATTTGCATTGTTGCGGTAGCTGACGCTGTTTTCACCTTGCGCTTCAATTACAGCTGTGTTTTAAAATATTCCAAAGTAAAACCGAAATAACATTAAACCCCAAATATAACCACACGTTCAAGCAAGAGAATATGTATCCATGACCATGAGATGTGTCCATGACATGAGCACTCAGCAAATCGCCATTTTTGATGACACAGAAGTAGGTGCAGCGAAAGGGTTTGCTTCCCAGTTTCCAGCCTCTCTCCCTGCAGCGCTCTCTGACAGCTACAACCACTGATCACATGAATGCGTCGGTGTCATCATACACCTAGGGTGCAGTTTATCCAGGTGGTAGTAAGATCTACAATCTACTCTGCGAGAACAAATGATGCTTTGCATTTATGTCGTGATCTGTTGACATTTGTGACCGGTGGCGACTAACTGGGTTTACAAAACATATACAAATATAAAACCAATTTACTAACGCTAGTATTTTATACTATATTTTAGGCTATTCAGGAGGATTACAATCACTAGGCAGAGTGGCACCTTTTTAATGAGGTACGGTCAAAGATTAATAGATCCATCTGTCCTTCTAACAAACATTGCAAGGCTACACGTTCGATAAAGTATCTTAAGTAGAAGCTAATAAATATGTTTATGTTTTATGTTAACATTATATTGTATAGGCTACAATATTATTGTATAGACTGTGTAAATTCCTGTGTCTGTAAATGTGTCTGTACATTTGACTATTGCTGGCAACACCAATTCACCGAGTCAACTTCTGTGTGTGTGTGTGTGAATGTAGGCCACTTGGTCAATAAAGATTTTTCTGATTCTGATATAACTCTGTAAACACGGTCAAATCATTTTGTAAATAATTGTACAACATTTTGGTGTGTGTGATTTGTTGATTATTTACGCTGGCAACGCGTAGTCAAGCGCAAATGGACCAAAAAGGCTTGATCATCATTTGGATTATGACATCACAATGTTACATGAGAAACATATTTTGATGTTCTGCAAAATAACTACAGATACACAGAAATGGGATGTTTGTGTTGCTGTATGAAGGTATATGTCTAGTCTGTGCTGTTCTTTATCTCATTCTATTCTTTTTAACTATTCCTAGTTTTTTCATTGTCTAATGTTGTGTCCCAGAGGGTTTAACTATCTATTTGTTAGCCTATGATACAGAATTCAATATGATTGGGCCACGAGTTCTTTCTTTTTATGGTCAGATAATGTAGTTTGGTTGTGACCTTTGCTGCTAGTTCAAATATAACAAGCTCTGTTGTGAAGCAAGAAATATATATATTTTTTGAAATGTACAATATTAGCTATATAATGTGTCTCCAAACAGAAAAAGAAGTGCAGAGTTCGCTTCGGGGTTGAGAGCCGCTGTCCATCGCCGTTCCCAATCCCACCCAAATTGACGCCATCGGATGCCAGCATGGTAACTGCGTCAGTTTGGAAAAACCGGGAGAAGAAGAACGTAAAGAATCACCAGCAACTTGATTCTTCCTTTCCCTCTTCTTTCCATTTGAAACTGTCTACAACATCTCTGATGCCACTCGACCCCTTGTCTGGCCGAACACCAATCGGCACTCCATCCCCCTCACCCCCTGGATCCCCGGCCAGATCCCCTTCCACTCTCTCCAAGTTCTTCAGCTTCTCCTCCCTCTCCTCTCTCCACATGTCCTCTCTCTCCTCTTCTTCATCATCTTCAGAGGAAGAATCACACACCTCCTTCCCTTTAAGTGCCTCCTTTGATTCCCTGACTGTCTCAAACCAGTCATCCTCCTCTGCCACTCCCCCCGGTCCTACCTGCCCTTCCTCCCCAACCCATTTCTCCTCCCTTGCTCCCCAGTCCTCCTCTCCAAACCCCCTAGACCACCATGGAGAGACCAACAAAGACAGTGAGACAACCAGGTACTGCAGCCTGATATCAAATGTCATGCCAACACCATTGAATTTAATTGAAAAAGCCAACATATATATAGCTAACCTAATGCATATATCTGTGTGTCTTTACAGAGATCTCTTGAGCTCTGAGGTCAAAGAGGTGGGGGTAGTTGTTCCACAGGCAAAGAGAGTGGTGCCCCGAATTTCTGCCATTGCAGGTCTGTAAATGGGTGTTATTTGTTGGCGCTATTTTTCTCCATTCATCTTTGACAAAGCTACTCTCTTACCACTGTCTGTCTCTCTGTCTCTGCAGAGGCCTCCATTGACCTGAGGGCTTCCTCTGTCTCCCTGGAGAGGTAAGTACTGTAGACAATACCCACCTTCATCTCACACGACTCTACCTAAGAGAGGTTACTCACACCATGACATGGTAAGGCATATCTGTATGCCTGTACGTTAAAACTGTGTTCAAACTGACAGACTGGTGTTGAGCTACTGCTGCTGAGGCCTGTAACCTGTCTCTCTTCCTCCAGGCCATTGGTCAGGTCTCGGGACGCCATGGCCCACCTCTGCAACCTGTTCAGCAAGAGTAGCACCCAGCTGGGGGAGCAGAGCTGCACAGGCGAGGGCAAAGACAACACCAAGCTCCTCGGGTAAAACACACACACACCTACGCAAACACACCTACTCTTATCTCTGAGCTCTGATTTTGTGTGGTACTCAAGAGTTATCTTACTTTCACGTCTTACAAATCCATTAATTAGTTTACCTTTGGTCCACAGTTCAGATATTAGTGTGTAACTGATGGCTTCTTTCCCACAGGTTGCCTAATATTGGCAACACCTGCTTCATGAACTCTGCTCTGCAGTGCCTGCTGGGGCTACCAGCATTTTGCAGAGACATCCTGAGACAGCAGGACATCTGGAGTTCCTCCCCCTCCTCTAAACTGCTCAGGTATACAGCCTCGCTCTCACCCTCCTGTCCCACCTGTACACACAATGGCCTACCCACCTAGGCGCTTATAGTTACAGTACACAAGTCTCGCCTCAATGTATGTACAGTTGAAGTCGGAAGTTTACATACATTTAGGTTGAAGTCATTAAAACTCATTTTTCAACCACTCCACAGATTTCATGTTAACAAACTATAGTTCTGGCAAGTCGGTGAGGACATCTACTTTGTGCATGACACAAGTAATTCTTCCAACAATTGTTTACAGACAGATTATTTCACTTATAATTCATTATATCACAATTCCAGTGGGTCAGAAGTTTACCTACATTAAGTTGACTGTGCCTTTAAACAGCTTGGAAAATTCCAGAAAATGATGTCATGGCTTTAGAAGCTTCTGATAGGCTAATTAACATAGTTTGAGTCAATTATGGTTGTATTTCAAGGCCTAGCTTCAAACTCACTGCCTCTTTGCTCGACATCATGGGAAAATCAGAAGAAATCAGCCAAGACCTCAGAAAAAATATTGCAGACCTGGTTCATCCTTGGGAGCAATTTCCAAATGCCTGAAGGTACCATGTTCATCTGTACAAACAATAGTACCCAAGTATAAACACCATGGGACCACGCAGCCGTCATCCCACTCAGGAAGGAGACGTGTTCTGTCTCCTAGAGAAGAATGTACTTTGGTGCGAAAAGTGCAAATCAATCCCAGAACAAGAGCAAAGGACCTTGTGAAAATGCTGGAGGAAACCGGTACAAAAGTATCTATATCCACAGTAAAACGAGTCCTATATCAACATAACCTGAAAGGCCACTCAGCAAGGAAGAAGCCACTGCTCTAAAACCGCCATAAAAAAGCCAGACTACAGTTTTCAACTGCACTTGGGGACAAATATCGTACTTTTTTGAGAAATGTCGTCTGGTCTGGTGAAAAAAAAAAAATAGAACTGTTTGGCCATAATGACCATCGTTATGTTCGGAGGAAAAAGGGGGATGCTTGCAAGCCGAAGAACACCATTCAAACCGTGAAGCACGGGGGTGCCAGCATCATGTTGTGTGGGTGCTTTGCTGCAGGAGGAACTCTTCACAAAATAGATGGCATCAAGAGGAAGGAAAATCTCAAGACATCAGTCAGGAATTTAAAGCTTGTTGGCTGCTTCCACATATGCTGAGCACTTGCTGGCTACTTTTCCTTCACTCTGCGGTCGAACTCATCCCAAACCATCTCAATTGGGTTGAGGTCGGGTGATTGTGAAGGCCAGGTCATCTGATGCAGCACTCCATCACTCTCCTTCTTGGTCAAATAGCCCCTACACAGCCTGGAGGTGTGTTTTGGGTCATTGTCCTGTTGAAAAACAAATGAGAGTCCCATTAAGCGCAAACCAGATGGGATGGCGTATCGCTGCAGAATGCTGTAGTAGCCATGCTGGTTCAGTGTGCCTTGAATTCTAAATAAATCACAGACAGTGTCACCAGCAAAGCACCATCACACCTCCTCCTCCATAATTCACGGTGGGAACCACACATGCGGAGATCATCCGTTCACCTACTCTGCGTCTCACAAAGATACGGCGGTTGGAACCAAAAATCTCAAATTTGGACTCATCAGACTAAAGGACAGATTTCCACCGGTCTAATGTCCATTCCTCGTGTTTCTTGGCCCAAGCAAGTCTCTTCTTATTATTAGTGTCCTTTAGTAGTGGCTTCTTTGCAGCAATTCAACCATAAAGGCCTGATTCACACAGTCTCCTCTGAACAGTTGATGTTGAGATGTGTCTGTTACTAGAACTCTGTGAAGCATTTATTTGGTCTGCAATCTGAGGTGAAGTTATCCTCTGCAGCAGAGGTAACTCTGGGTCTTCCTTTCCTGTGGCGGTCCTCATGAGACCCAGTTTCATCATAGCGCTTGATAGGTTTTGCGACTGCACTTGAAGAAACTTGAAATGTTCTGAAATTGACTGACCTTCATGTCTTAAAGTAATGATAGACTGTGGTTTCTCTTTGGTAATTTGAGCTGTTCTTTCCATAATATGGACTTGGTCTTTCACCAAATAGGGCTATCTTCTGTATACCACCGCTTTATTTTTAAGATAAAACCACACTTAAATCAGCCACTGACAGGTGATTTCCTGTCACAATCAGGAATCGGTTTAATCAAATTTGATCAGAGGCAAAAGTAGAAACACAGAGCTAACCTGTGGCCAAAGTGAGAGAGAGTGAAACCTGAATGCATGCTCTTTGTCTCCCTCCACAGCTGCTTTGCCGAGTTACATCAGGCAAGGCTTTCTGGGGGTACTGTTAATGCTAAGAAAATGGAAAAGAAGAAAATCCTTCAAACAGTTAAGAGCTGTCTCTCTGTTGGCAACAAGGACTATGAGTACGACGATGAACAAGTAAGATACTATAGGCTGAACACTCACTTCCCAATAAACCTGTGACACGTGACAATCTTTTTTCATAGCTCTATTTCAGTTGTAGTTGTTGATGTATTTTCTGTTTCTTTCCCATTATTCTCTTAGGATGCCCATGAATGTTTGGTGCTCCTCCTCTTTCAGCTGAAGGAGGAGGGTATGGCATTAAAGGGCTCACGAGAGCCATACACCTGTCCCGTGAAGCAGTTAGAATTCAAGCTGAAGACTACCCGTACCTGCACCAGGTAACAGCTGTCATTTGTATACGGTGTACCTTGATGTCTTCATCACATTATGAGGAGGTTTAATGTCAGCCCAAAATGAAGGATACAGAGGTAAAGCATTACGCTAGTTAGTATGTAGAGGGATCTAAGGTTTGTGTTTGAGAGCTGATGCATTTCTATCCGTACTTCTGAAGCTGTGGAGTTATAGTGTATGGTCAGGAGGACTACAGTCACCTGTCACTGAGCCTGAGCCATTACCTGACAGACAGCCTTGACCTCTACTTTAAGGTCAGCACTTATCTTAAACCAAAAGTTAGTGAGTATGTCAAGGAACACTATCACTAATGTCATAATGTTCATCATTGTATTGCTGTGCTTTGTCACCTAGCCATCTGCGTTAGAGTGTGCATGCAGGGAGTGCTCAGGTAGCATGGCATCTGTGACTAGGAACTTCCTCACGCTGCCCAGGTCAGTCCCCCATCATCCATCCAACATCATCTACTGCCATCAATTGATAGTCCTTATCTAACTCACCAAACTGGGTTATTGATTTGAGTGCAAGACTGATTCCTTTCTCTCTGTGAATGTCTGTCTGTCTGTCTGTCTGACTGACTGTGTCTGTGTGAATGCCTACCTGTCTGTCTGTCTCTGAGCAGGGTCCTAATGCTTCATGTGAAGCGGTTTACTGCAGGCAACTGGGAGCCAGAGAAGGTGGATGATCCCATGTCCATCCCTGCAGAACTGACCCTCCCAGCCCTCTGTGGGGAGACAGCACCTGTCCAGCATGGAGCCAGGTTGGTTTACACTCTGTTTGGGTGCATTGCACATTGAGTAGCCAACACAAACTAGATAATTATTTTCAATGCCATCGATTTACACAGGGCAAGCTCACTGGGGAACAACAACGTGGACAACACACCTGCAAACTCCCCGAAATGCACCCTTGATAGACCAGGTAGGACATTGTGTTACTGACATCACGCAGAACAGCCACTCATGAAACAGGACTGTTGAGAAAAGAAAGTTGGAAGCTGAAGTTAAGAGTATATTTGTAGATAGGTTTCCACTTCACTTTTTGGTTTGTATTTACAATATATTTGATATACCCCACCAGCTTCAAATTCCTCTGACCAGCTAGAGAAACCAGCTGATAGTGAGAAAGGGCAGCAGGCAGCCGCTGTGGTGAGGAGAGAGAGAGACAGAAATAAATAACAGATCATTAGATCCAGTTGAGATAGTGGGCGAATCAAGATAAGGCAGTTATATAAGGCACAAAATAAGAATCCTATTATTAAATGTGTTTCCTTACAGAGACACCAGCCAGACAATATCTACAAATTGTCAAGTGTGATCTCACATCTGGGAGACAACATGTATACAGGTAAAATGCACACACGCACGCATTCATGCTCGCACGCACACAATTCTGAAAGCTTTATGTACACTCTATTCGGTCTCCCTTGTTCCCCAGGCCACTACATCAGTGATGTTTTGGACAGCCATGGCAGTGGCTGGCTCTGCCTGGATGACGCACGTGTCTTGAGGACAGATGAGGCCACTGTGCTGAGGGCAAGGGCACAGACTGCCTACATCCTGTTCTACGTCTGCAGGTAAGGCTCTAGCCCACACATTTGAGAAGAACGTCACAAATGGAGTCAATGACTACAATGAGTCATCAAGAAAGAAAAGTGTTTACCAAAGTTAGAATGCTGATTAAATGACCACGTATTAAGAATTATCCCTTTAACCTGTAATCCCTCTACACATGTTATTGTCCAGACATTGTATGTGAGATCTCCCTGTCACTTCTCATTGTAGTGGAGCAGGTGAAGGAGACCAGGCCCCTCAGGACCAGGAGCAGCACCAGGAGAACCCGTCATACAACTCAGGGAGAGGCACAGAGCTCAGGGACCACCTGGAGTAATACCTACCACAACACCAAGAAACATCAGATGACAGTCAGAATCAAATTAAGCTGCCCTAGACAACCATCAAGCTGCCCTAGACCACCAGGGAATCAGGCTTCCCTAGACCACCAGGCTTCCCTAGACCACCAGGCTTCCCTAGACCACCAGGGAATAAAGCTGCCCTAGATTACCATCAATCTCCCCTAGACCACCAGGGAATCAGGCTGCCCTAGACCACAATCAGGCTGCCCTAGACCACCAGGGAATCAGGCTGCCCTAGACCACCAGGCTGCCCTAGACCACCAGGCTTCCCTAGACCACCAGGGAATAAAGCTGCCCTAGATCACCATCAGGCTCCCCTAAACCAGCAGGACGTCAGGCTGTCCTAGACCAGCAGGACGTCAGGCTGTCCTAGACCAGCAGGACGTCAGGCTGTCCTAGACCACCAGAAGAAACAGTCTACACCATTGTATGTTTACAATATAAAGCATCTCACCGACCTAGTGCCATTTATTTTCCTTTACTGTACATGGTAGGTAATAAATGTACCTATAGTGCATTCAGAAAATATTCAGACCCTTTGACGTTTTTCACATTTTGTTATGTTACAGCCTTATTCTAAAATGTATTAAATTGTTTTGTTTTGGTTCCTTCTCATTCATCTACACACAATACCCCATAATGGCAAAGCAAAAACAGGTTTTTAGAAATTAAAAAAACTAATAGCTGAAATATTAAATTTACATAAGTATTCAGACCCTTTACTCAGTACTTTGTTGAAGCACCTTTGGCAGCCATTACAGACTCGAGTCTTCTTGGGTATGACGCTACAAGCTTGGCACACCTGCATTGTCCCCAAGCCACTCCTGCGTTGTCTTGGCTGTGTTCTTAGGGGGTTGTTATCCTGTTGGAAGGTGAACCTTCGCCCCAGTATGAGGTACTGAGCGCTCTGGAGCAGATTTTCATCAAGGATATCAAGTTTCAAGTTTCAAGTTTGTATTTATTTATATAGCACATTTAAAAACAGCAAACAGGGCTGACCAAAGTGCTGAACAATACACAAGATAAAAAAACAAGGACAAACCCCACATTCATGACAGAAGCTCACAATGAATTAAAAGCTAAGGAAAAAAAATAGGTTTTAAGAGAGGATTTAAAAACAGTTAGAGATTGAGCCGCTCTGATGTGAACCGGAAGGCTGTTCCACAGCCTAGGGCCAGCAATCGCAAAGGCTCTGTCCCCTCTATTCTTTAGCCGTGATCTGGGGACTGACAAAAGTCTCTGATCACCAGACCTCAGGTTTCGTGTGGGATTGTGTGGACAGAGTAGCTCAGACAAATATCCCCACAGCATGATGCTGCCACCACCATGCTTCACAGTAGAAATGGTGCCAGGTTTCCTCCAGATGTGACGCTTGGCATTCAGGCCAAAGAGTTCAATCTTGGTTTCTGTAGGTGCCTTTTGGCAAACTCCAAGCGGGCTGTCATGTGCCTTTTACTGAGGTGTGGCTTCCGTCTGGCCACTCTACCATTTAGGCCTGATTGGTGGAGTGCTGCAGAGATGGTTGTCCTTCTGGAAGTTTATTCTATCTCCACAGAGGAACTCTGGAGCTCTGTCAGAGTGACCATCGGGCTCTTGGTCACTTCCCTGACCAAGGCCATTCTCCCCCGATTGCTCAGTTTGGTCGGGCAGCCAGCTCTAGGAAGAGTCTTGGTGGTTCCAAACTTCTTCCATTTAAGAATGATGGAAGACATTTCCTTTGACCTTGTCTAATAAGGCAGTAACGGAACAAAATGTGGAAAGTCAAGGCATCTGAATACTTTCCGAATGTACTGTATGAAAGAGTCAATCCCCATCATTCATGTTGTAACTAAAAAATATTGTTAATAATGTTACAATAATATTGTGTGTCTGTGCACAGTATCAACTACACACTCCCTCAGGGTTTTAATGTAACTGCAAGTAATGGAACAATGAATGGCAATGTAACATAGACTGTACATCACATTTCAGTTTGGAAGACAGTCTTGACCCATTACTACTGTGGGAAACACTAAGAGGACATACAGAAAAAAACTAAAATGTTCTATAATGGATATGTTTATTGGTTTTTTACAACAACAACAAAAAGTCTAGAAATACAGGAATACAAGAAATAAAAGGAGATGAATACCTGGTTGTCAACTGCCAGTCCACTAATAATAACAACCTTCAGGATGTTAAAGCTTTGAACCCAATTAAATCCTACTTTCTGCCTGGCAGACAGAAGGCTCCATATATCATTCTGTTTTAATACTGGTTCATACCAACACGATGGGAGAGGTGCTTATGGTATGATATGACACTAAAGCTATGAAACTGTTTCAAACACTATACACGTTTTTTCCCATGTCCATCCAAGTTGCTTTATTGGGAAGTGTCTAAGGCACTTTCAAAATAAACATTAGAGAAACCTTTTTTCCCCAATTTGTTATTGCTTAAAATGAATAATAAAGGCCTCTAATACGTAATTAGTCATTTACAAAATGGTAATTTATTTTTAACATCTAACAATCAAGGCATCAACAAGTGTTCACATTCAAATTGATCTATTGCTCAACCCTGAACCGATGAATTAAAACCAACGCTCGAACACAATATAACTTCAATAAAACATAAATGACCCTTCTGTAAATCATGCTCATATTATTCAGCCATTTGTAATGCATTGATATTGAGGTGTCAAAGAAACCTTATACAATTCGAGTTAAGCATTTTGTACATGGTACAGAAAACATAACTGAATAGGCAGAATTATACAGAGCAATATACTGTAGTGTCAAGCACACATTTGGGCCAATGCTCCAAGTCTGACAAACCTAATTCCACACACTTACGATTGATATGTCAAATATAAAATGGTGGGTTATTGGACAATGTTCTAATGCTAAAGGTAACAGGGTATTTTGCTGGTGGTACAATGTCATTCACCAAGACTGGCTGCCTGAAAAACCTCTTATTCACGTACAGCTATTTTTATACTAAACTAAGTGAATTGCAGTAGCTCTATGACAACGGTGGGATCATCATTTAGGCTTCCATTAAAAAAATCAGTCCCTAGCTTATGCTGTGCTTTGTTTTACATATCCTGGTCCAATTCTGTACAATCATCAAAGACATGTTTATACAGACGTGTGTGCAGTTGTCCACTTGTGTGCCAGTAAGCCAGCTGAAATGAAAGTGGTTCAATTCTAGTTAGAGGGCTGTTTGAATCTAATGGGTGTTCCAGGGAACTAGCTTAACAAAATTATGGTAAACTCCTGTTATTTGTTTTCGAGTGCTTATGCACACTCAGACTCTGATGCAATTTAAATGTACTTTTATCTGCAATTGATCCAAGGCTTGATGCGCAGTATATTCATATAGAGGAGATTATGGATTTGCTTGGCCCTGCAGCTTGCCATGGAGAGGCGGACAGGGGTAAGGGTTGTGGGGGCAGAGGCCATGCTGCATGTGGGCTGGAGGGAGAGCTTCTACTCTGGTTGGGGAGCTGCTGGTGTCTCATTGGCATCGGTGGGCTTGTTTCCCACCTCGTCGTCGGATAGGAGGTTGAGCGATGCTCCCTCCACCTGCAGCTGACGCCGGCCCGAGCGGCTGGAGGAGAAACTGATGGGGCCTCCACGCCTGCAGGGGACAGAGGGGCCAGGAGAGGTGGAGCGGTATTAGTAATGAGGGCCATCAATGTGGCCAATATACACAACTGTTTGTGTGAAAATATCATCTTAGAGTTAACCTCCATACTAACTAGGACCCACTGTGGGCAGGTTGTGTGCATGTGTCTACTATGTCAGTATGTGTGTGTGGGAGGGGGGGGGCTCTAAATACCTGAGGCGGCTCTTGAGTGTGTTGACCTCACGGCTGAGGCCCGATCTGGCCTCGGTGGCATCGTCCAGCTCCCTCTGCAGCTTGCTTCAGTAGGCGTTGGCATGTGTGGCCTCCTCAAGCTGCCTCTTCAGCTGCTTCATACGAGAGTTGGCCTTCTCCATCTGACTCAGCCAGGAGTCACAACACATCAACAGTGATGAACAGTCAATACTAATACTTACAATACTTAGCAGTCCTTTGGTCCAATGGTTACTGGAAAGAACCTACTGTAGGAAAGATTCAAATCCTAAATCTTCACACCTGTCCAATCCTGTCCCACCTTCGCAAGTTGTACTAAATTGAAAAATGCACTACGCAGAATTCGCCTGATTTCTGTTTATGTGTAAAAAAAAACGTGTATTGATGAAAACCTGCTCAAGAGCACTCAGGACCTCAGACTGGGGGCAAAGGTTCACCTTCCAACAGGACAACGACCCTAAGCACACAGCCAAAACAATGCAGGAGTGGCTTCGGGACAAGCCTCTGAATGTCCTTGAGTGGCCCAACCAGAGCCCGGACTTGAACCTGATCGACGATCAATCAAATGTATTTATAAAGCCCTTTTTACATAAGCAGATGTCACAAAGTGCTATACAGAAACCCAGCCTAAAACCCCAAACAGCAAGCAATGCAGATGAGACATGAACATAGCTGTGCAGAAGCACTCCCCATCCAACCTGACAGCTTGAGAGGATTTTCAGAGAAGAATGGGAGAAACTCCCCAAATACAGGGGTGCCAAGCTTCATACCTAAGAAGACTCAAGGCTGTATTCGCTGCCAAAGGTACTTCAACAAAGTACTGAGTAAAGGGTTTGAATACTTATGTAAATGTAATATTTGAAGTTGGGTTTTTTTGTATACATTAGCGAAAAAATTATGTAACCCTGTTTTTTCTTTGTCATTATGAGGTATTGTGTGTAGATTGATCAGGAAGCTGTGCTGGGGATTAGTCTCTTGGACCGGATTGCTAGGAATGCCCTGGAAACACACAGCAGCACACTCACAGGGTGGTTCTAAGCTGAGGGTACACATAAAACTATTTTTTAGCGTCACTGTGATGTAATAGTGTTTTTGGTAAAAAATGTAGTACACCAGTGTTAAACTGTATGCCGAAAGCCGATGTCTCACAGCGCTGGGTTAATTTTGCTGAGTCATTTACATGCTGCCATGTTGCAGTTTCATCAAATATCATGGTGGTATGCTGTACAGTGTAATTTTGCATTCATAGTCTTTTTTGGGGCTAATGTTCAGTGTCATTGTGTACGGTGCCTGGTTGCACAGAATTGTGTATCCTAGGTAGTGGTGTGGTGTGTTGACGATTCTCACAGTGAGGAGGTACTCCACGGCCCGGTGAGGGTTGTTGAAGCTGGCCCGGAGAGCAGCTACCACTCTCTCTCTCTCATAGCCCATAGACATGATCTCTGTCAGCATGGTCTCATACTCTGTTCCTGTCACTGACCAAAATATACAAGTTATTACCCATCTACCCGAGTTACAATGGACTATATTTACCCCCATAAACACATAGCTACTAGAAGGCATCTTACAAATCCCCATACTATCATCAATCTAGCAACACAGCAGATACATTCCACACTGATGTATTATTCACATAGCCAGGCCGAAGTCCTTCACTCACCCAAGGCAGAGGAGGCATCTCCCCCCTGGACCTCCACACTGGGGTCTGAGCTGCAAACAGAATGACAGGGTCAACCACCCAGTCAACTCATTCAAAACATTCAGTGGTTTTTATAAGGGAGTATATTGTCTTCAGTCTGCCTACCTGGCTGGAGCCGGGTGCTCTGTGACTGTAGGTGTGGGCTCGTCTAGGGGGATGGCTGCAGGGGACGGGCTCGCAGACGACGAGGACCCAGAGTCCTGGACAGGGGCCTTGGGTGCCTCTGAGGAAGGTGTTGAAGCGGCTGTGGCAGACTTTGCCTAGATCCAGAGGAGATATAAACAGGCTATTACTGTTTGGACACCATGTCATCTATGCAGACAATCATGTAACCCCAAAAAATGTGGGAGCAGCTCATTAAGAGTCCAAGTGAAATGGATTAGGGAAATGTACCTTCGATACCATAACTACAACGAAATTCTTCTCATCAATTTTATAGTCTTTAATAGGTGTGTCATCTTGCAGGATTTTACCAGCATATATGAGCTTCTGTCCAGACACTGGGAAGTTATCTTCTCCTTCAGTGCCTTCACCTGTTGAAATCAAAAAGAAGGGATTTTCCCTTTTCACCCAGGTTGGCAAAACACTTGAGTGGGAAATAGTTAGCTGTTCAGCCTTACTTTAACTGTAAGACACAGTGCAACCCTTCCAAAAGTTACTGGCTAACACTGATTGAATTTCCCAACTTTTTACATTGAGGTTTATCTTACATGATGTAGTTAGCTAGCTATTGTCACTGAATGACCTAGTTAGTAAACGTCTGCTAGAATCTTGCTAGTTAATCAGCTAACTGGACTTGCATCCTCATGAACTAAAATACCTAACGTAACTAGCAATATAACTAACGTTAGTTAGTCAAGTAGTTAACTAGTTGATGTTTCAGTGGAGAATAACTTCCATAGCTAGTTAATAATGATACCAAACATTGGATTAGCAAATTGACACATACATTTGCTTGCTTTAGCAATGTCATGCTGGAAAGCTAAGACTAAGAACTAGCTAGTTAGCTAATGTTAGAGTTGTCAATAACATCTAGCTAGCTACTGTTGCTAGCGTTAGCTTATGCTATAGTTGTATTATCCGAACACTATGGGACCAATTCGTTTGGTCTTTCGTGCAAATAACAAGATACCTAAACGGGCTAGATTAAACACACACAGCTTTATTATGAACAAATGGGCACTTACCGTTTGATCAGGATCTATGTCAATTTGAATGGTCTGCTGTTGCAGTGTTTTAAGCGTGATTTGCATTGTTGCGGTAGCTGACGCTGTTTTCACCTTACGCTTCAATTACAGCTGTGTTTTAAAATATTCCAAAGTAAAACCGAAATAACATTAAACCCCAAATATAACCACACGTTCAAGCAAGAGAATATGTATCCATGACCATGAGATGTGTCCATGACATGAGCACTCAGCAAATCGGCATTTTTGATGACACAGAAGTAGGTGCAGCGAAAGGGTTTGCTTCCCAGTTTCCAGCCTCTCTCCCTGCAGCGCTCTCTGACAGCTACAACCACTGATCACATGAATGCGTCGGTGTCATCATACACCTAGGGTGCAGTTTATCCAGGTGGTAGTAAGATCTACAATCTACTCTGCGAGAACAAATGATGCTTTGCATTTATGTCGTGATCTGTTGACATTTGTGACCGGTGGCGACTAACTGGGTTTACAAAACATATACAAATATAAAACCAATTTACTAACGCTAGTATTTTATACTATATTTTAGGCTATTCAGGAGGATTACAATCACTAGGCAGAGTGGCACCTTTTTAATGAGGTACGGTCAAAGATTAATAGATCCATCTGTCCTTCTAACAAACATTGCAAGGCTACACGTACGATAAAGTATCTTAAGTAGAAGCTAATAAATATGTTTATGTTTTATGTTAACATTATATTGTATAGGCTACAATATTATTGTATAGACTGTGTAAATTCCTGTGTCTGTAAATGTGTCTGTACATTTGACTATTGCTGGCAACACCAATTCACCGAGTCAACTTCTGTGTGTGTGTGTGAATGTAGGCCACTTGGTCAATAAAGATTTTTATGATTCTGATATAACTCTGTAAACACGGTCAAATCATTTTGTAAATAATTGTACAACATTTTGGTGTGTGTGATTTGTTGATTATTTACGCTGGCAACGCGTAGTCAAGCGCAAATGGACCAAAAAGGCTTGATCATCATTTGGATTATGACATCACAATGTTACATGAGAAACATATTTTGATGTTCTGCAAAATAACTACAGATACACAGAAATGGGATGTTTGTGTTGCTGTATGAAGGTATATGTCTAGTCTGTGCTGTTCTTTATCTCATTCTATTTTTAACTATTCCTAGTTTTTTCATTGTCTAATGATGTGTCCCAGAGGGTTTAACTATCTATTTGTTAGCCTATGATACAGAATTCAATATGATTGGGCCACGAGTTCTTTCTTTTTATGGTCAGATAATGTGGTTTGGTTGTGACCTTTGCTGCTAGTTCAAATATAACAAGCTCTGTTGTGAAGCAAGAAATATATATATTTTTTGAAATGTACAATATTAGCTATATAATGTGTCTCCAAACAGAAAAAGAAGTGCAGAGTTCGCTTCGGGGTTGAGAGCCGCTGTCCATCGCCGTTCCCAATCCCACCCAAATTGACGCCATCGGATGCCAGCATGGTAACTGCGTCAGTTTGGAAAAACCGGGAGAAGAAGAACGTAAAGAATCACCAGCAACTTGATTCTTCCTTTCCCTCTTCTTTCCATTTGAAACTGTCTACAACATCTCTGATGCCACTCAACCCCTTGTCTGGCCGAACACCAATCGGCACTCCATCCCCCTCACCCCCTGGATCCCCGGCCAGATCCCCTTCCACTCTCTCCAAGTTCTTCAGCTTCTCCTCCCTCTCCTCTCTCCACATGTCCTCTCTCTCCTCTTCTTCATCTTCAGAGGAAGAATCACACACCTCCTTCCCTTTAAGTGCCTCCTTTGATTCCCTGACTGTCTCAAACCAGTCATCCTCCTCTGCCACTCCCCCCGGTCCTACCTGCCCTTCCTCCCCAACCCATTTCTCCTCCCTTGCCCCCCAGTCCTCCTCTCCAAACCCCCTAGACCACCATGGAGAGACCAACAAAGACAGTGAGACCGCCAGGTACTGCAGCCTGATATCAAATGTCATGCCAACACCATTGAATTGAAAAAGCCAACATATGTATAGCTAACCTAATGCATATATCTGTGTGTCTTTACAGAGATCTCTTGAGCTCTGAGGTCAAAGAGGTGGGGGTAGTTGTTCCACAGGCAAAGAGAGTGGTGCCCCGAATTTCTGCCATTGCAGGTCTGTAAATGGGTGTTATTTGTTGGCGCTATTTTTCTCCATTCATCTTTGACAAAGCTACTCTCTTACCACTGTCTGTCTCTCTGTCTCTGCAGAGGCCTCCATTGACCTGAGGGCTTCCTCTGTCTCCCTGGAGAGGTAAGTACTGTAGACAATACCCACCTTCATCTCACACGACTCTACCTAAGAGAGGTTACTCACACCATGACATGGTAAGGCATATCTGTATGCCTGTACGTTAAAACTGTGTTCAAACTGACAGACTGGTGTTGAGCTACTGCTGCTGAGGCCTGTAACCTGTCTCTCTTCCTCCAGGCCATTGGTCAGGTCTCGGGACGCCATGGCCCACCTCTGCAACCTGTTCAGCAAGAGTAGCACCCAGCTGGGGGAGCAGAGCTGCACAGGCGAGGGCAAAGACAACACCAAGCTCCTCGGGTAAAACACACAGACACACCTACGCAAACACACCTACTCTTATCTCTGAGCTCTGATTTTTGTGTGGTAGTCAAGAGTTATCTTACTTTCACGTCTTACAAATCCATTAATTAGTTTACCTTTGGTCCACAGTTCAGATATTAGTGTGTAACTGATGGCTTCTTTCCCACAGGTTGCCTAATATTGGCAACACCTGCTTCATGAACTCTGCTCTGCAGTGCCTGCTGGGGCTACCAGCATTTTGCAGAGACATCCTGAGACAGCAGGACATCTGGAGTTCCTCCCCCTCCTCTAAACTGCTCAGGTATACAGCCTCGCTCTCACCCTCCTGTCCCACCTGTACACACAATGGCCTACCCACCTAGGCGCTTATAGTTACAGTACACAAGTCTCGCCTCAATGTATGTACAGTTGAAGTCGGAGGTTTACATACACTTAGGTTGAAGTCATTAAAACTCATTTTTCAACCACTCCACAGATTTCATGTTAACAAACTATAGTTCTGGCAAGTCGGTGAGGACATCTACTTTGTGCATGACACAAGTAATTCTTCCAACAATTGTTTACAGACAGATTATTTCACTTATAATTCATTATATCACAATTCCAGTGGGTCAGAAGTTTACCTACATTAAGTTGACTGTGCCTTTCAACAGCTTGGAAAATTCCAGAAAATGATGTCATGGCTTTAGAAGCTTCTGACAGGCTAATTAACATAGTTTGAGTCAATTATGGTTGTATTTCAAGGCCTAGCTTCAAACTCACTGCCTCTTTGCTCGACATCATGGGAAAATCAGAAGAAATCAGCCAAGACCTCAGAAAAAATATTGCAGACCTGGTTCATCCTTGGGCGAAATTTCCAAATGCCTGAAGGTACCACGTTCATCTGTACAAACAATAGTACCCAAGTATAAACACCATGGGACCACGCAGCCGTCATCCCACTCAGGAAGGAGACGTGTTCTGTCTCCTAGAGAAGAATGTACTTTGGTGCGAAAAGTGCAAATCAATCCCAGAACAAGAGCAAAGGACCTTGTGAAAATGCTGGAGGAAACAGGTACAAAAGTATCTATATCCACAGTAAAACGAGTCCTGTATCAACATAACCTGAAAGGCCACTCAGCAAGGCCTTTCAGGTTATGTTGACCTATTGACCTCATCCCGTCAGTAGAGGACGCCTGGTTGTTCTTTAAAAGTGCTTTCCTCACCATCCTAAATAAGCATGCCCCTTTCAAAAAACGTAGAACTAAGAATAGATATAGCCCTTGGTTCACCCCAGACTTGACTGCACTAGACCAACACAAAAACATCCTGTGGCGCACTGCATTAGCATCGAATAGCCGCCGCGATATGCAGCTATTCAGGGAAGTCAGGAACAAGTACACACATTCAGTTAGAAAAGCAAAGGCCAGCTTTTTCAAACAGAAATTTGCTTCCTGTAGTACTAACTCCAAAAAGTTCTGGGACACTGTAAAGTCCATGGAGAATAAGAGCACCTCCTCCCAGTTGCCCACTGCATTGAGGCTCGGAAACACTGTTACCACCGATAAATCCACGATTATCGAAAATTTCAATAAGCATTTTGCTACAGCTGGCCATGCTTTCCACCTGGCTACCCCTACCCCGGCCAACAGCTCTGCACCCCCGGCAGCTACTTGCCCAAGCCCCCCCCGCTTCTCCTTCACCCAAATCCAGACGGCTGATGTTCTGAAAGAGCTGCTAAGTCTGGACCCCTACAAATCTGCTGGGCTAGATAATCTGGACCCTCTCTTTCTGAAATGATCAGCCAAAATTGTTGCAACACTTATCACTAGCCTGTTCAACCTCTCTTTCGTATCGTCTGAGATCCCTAGAGATTGGAAAGCTGCCGCGGTCATCCCCCTATTCAAAGGAGGAGACACTCTAGACCCAAACTGTTATAGACCAATATCCATCCTGCCCTGCCTTTCTAAAGTTTTCGAAAGCCAAGTTAACAAACAGATAACTGACCACTTCGAATCCCACCGTACCTTCTCTGCTATGCAATCTGGTTTCCGAGCTGGTCATGGGTGCACCTCAGCTACGCTCAAGGTACTGAACGATATCATAACCGCCATCGATAAAAGACAGTACTGTGCAGCCGTTTTCATCTACCTGGCCAAGGCTTTCGACTCTGTCAATCACCGCATTCTTATTGGCAGACTCAACAGCCTTGGTTTCTCAAGTGATTGCCTTGCCTGGTTCGCTAACTACTTTGCAGACAGAGTTCAGTGTGTCAAATCGGAGGGCCTATTGTCCGATCCTCTGGCAGTCTCTATGGGGGTGCCACAGGGTTCAATTCTTGGGCCAACCCTTTTCTCTATATACATCTACGATGTCGCTCTTGCTGCTGGTGACTCTCTGATCCATCTCTACGCAGATGACACCATTCTGTATACATCTGGCCCCTCTTTGGATACTGTGTTTACTAACCTTCAATCAAGCTTCAATGCCATACAACACTCCTTCCGTGGCCTCCAACTGCTCTTAAACGCTAGTAAAACTAAATGCATGCTTTTCTATCGAACGCTGCCAGCACCCGCCCACCGGACTATCATCACTACTCTCGACGGATCCGAATTAGAATACGTGGACACCTACAAATACCTAGGCATCTGGTTAGACTATAAACTCAACTTCCAGACTCACATCAACCATCTCCAATCCAAAATTAAATCCAGAATTGGCTTCCTATTTCGCAACAAAGCCTCCTTCACTCATGCTGCCAAACATGCCCTTGTAAAACTGACTATCCTACCGATCCTTGATTTCGGCGATGTCATTTACAAACTAGCCTCCAATACTCTACTTAGCAAATTGGATGTAGTCTATCACAGTGCCATGCGTTTTGTCACCAAAGCCCCATACACTACCCACCACTGCGACCTGTATGCTCTCGTTGGCTGGCCTTCATTATATATTCGTCGCCAAACCCACTGGCTCCAGGTCATCTATAAGTCTTTATTAGGTAAATCCCCGCCCTATCTCAGCTCACTGGTCACTATAGCAACACCCACCCGTAGCATGCGCTCCAGCAGGTATATCTCACTGGTCACCACCAAAGCCAACACCTCCTTTGCTCGCCATTCCTTCCAGTTTGCTGCTGCCAATGACTGGAACGAATTGCAAAAATCATTGAAGCTAGAGGTTCCTATCTCCCTCAATAACTTTAAGCATCAGTTGTCAAAGCTGCTTATCGATCACTGCACCTGTATATAGCCCTTCTGTAAATAGCCCACACTACTACCTCATCCCCATATTTATTTTTGTTTATTTTCACTAATCTTGCACTCCAGTATCTCTATTTGCACATCATAATTTGCACATTCTTCATTCCTGTGTTAATGATGATAATTCTGTAATTTATGTCACCACTATAGTCTATTTATTGTCCTACCTCCTAACCTTACTGCATTTTTGCACTACATTTTGCACTCTGTATATAGATTTTTCTATTGTGTTTTTGACTGTTTGTTTAATGTGTAACTCTGTGTTGTTATTTGTCACACTGCTTTGCTTTGTCTTGGCCAGGTCGCAGTTGCAAATGAGAACTTGTTCTCAACTGACCTACCTGGTTAAATAAAGGTGAAATAAAAAAAATAAAAAATAAAAATAAAAAGGAAGAAGCCACTGCTCTAAAACCGCCATAAAAAAGCCAGACTACAGTTTTCAACTGCACTTGGGGACAAATATCATACTTTTTTGAGAAATGTCGTCTGGTCTGGTGAAAAAAAAAATAGAACTGTTTGGCCATAATGACCATCGTTATGTTCGGAGGAAAAAGGGGGATGCTTGCAAGCCGAAGAACACCATTCAAACCGTGAAGCACGGGGGTGCCAGCATCATGTTGTGTGGGTGCTTTGCTGCAGGAGGGACTCTTCACAAAATAGATGGCATCATGAGGAAGGAAAATCTCAAGACATCAGTCAGGAATTTAAAGCTTGTTGGCTGCTTCCACATATGCTGAGCACTTGCTGGCTGCTTTTCCTTCACTCTGCGGTCGAACTCATCCCAAACCATCTCAATTGGGTTGAGGTCGGGTGATTGTGAAGGCCAGGTCATCTGATGCAGCACTCCATCACTCTCCTTCTTGGTCAAATAGCCTCTACACAGCCTGGAGGTGTGTTTTGGGTCATTGTCCTGTTGAAAAACAAATGATAGTCCCATTACGCGCAAACCAGATGGGATGGCGTATCGCTGCAGAATGCTGTAGTAGCCATGCTGGTTCAGTGTGCCTTGAATTCTAAATAAATCACAGACAGTGTCACCAGCAAAGCACCCCCACACCATCAAACCTCCTCCTCCATAATTCACGGTGGGAACCACACATGCGGAGATCATCCGTTCACCTACTCTGCGTCTCACAAAGATACGGCGGTTGGAACCAAAAATCTCAAATTTGGACTAAAGGACAGATTTCCACCGGTCTAATGTCCATTCCTCGTGTTTCTTGGCCCAAGCAAGTCTCTTCTTATTATTAGTGTCCTTTAGTAGTGGCTTCTTTGCAGCAATTCAACCATAAAGGCCTGATTCACACAGTCTCCTCTGAACAGTTGATGTTGAGATGTGTCTGTTACTAGAACTCTGTGAAGCATTTATTTGGTCTGCAATCTGAGGTGAAGTTATCCTCTGCAGCAGAGGTAACTCTGGGTCTTCCTTTCCTGTGGCGGTCCTCATGAGACCCAGTTTCATCATAGCGCTTGATAGTTTTTGCGACTGCACTTGAAGAAACTTGAAATGTTCTGAAATTGACTGACCTTCATGTCTTAAAGTAATGATGGACTGTGGTTTCTCTTTGGTAATTTGAGCTGTTCTTTCCATAATATGGACTTGGTCTTTCACCAAATAGGGCTATCTTCTGTATACCACCGCTTTATTTTTAAGATAAAACCACACTTAAATCAGCCACTGACAGGTGATTTCCTGTCACAATCAGGAATCGGTTTAATCAAATTTGATCAGAGGCAAAAGTAGAAACACAGAGCTAACCTGTGGCCAAAGTGAGAGAGAGTGAAACCTGAATGCATGCTCTTTGTCTCCCTCCACAGCTGCTTTGCCGAGTTACATCAGGCAAGGCTTTCTGGGGGTACTGTTAATGCTAAGAAAATGGAAAAGAAGAAAATCCTTCAAACAGTTAAGAGCTGTCTCTCCATTGGCAACAAGGACTATGAGTACGACGACGAACAGGTAAGATACTATAGGCTGAACACTCACTTCCCAATAAACCTGTGACACGTGACAATCTTTTTTCTTAGCTCTATTTCAGTTGTAGTTGTTGATGTATTTTCTGTTTCTTTCCCATTATTCTCTTAGGATGCCCATGAATGTTTGGTGCTCCTCCTCTTTCAGCTGAAGGAGGAGGGTATGGCATTAAAGGGCTCACGAGAGCCATACACCTGTCCCGTGAAGCAGTTAGAATTCAAGCTGAAGACTACCCGTACCTGCACCAGGTAACAGCTGTCATTTGTATACGGTGTACCTTGATGTCTTCATCACATTATGAGGAGGTTTAATGTCAGCCCAAAATGAAGGATACAGAGGTAAAGCATTACGCTAGTTAGTATGTAGAGGGATCTAAGGTTTGTGTTTGAGAGCTGATGCATTTCTATCCGTACTTCTGAAGCTGTGGAGTTATAGTGTATGGTCAGGAGGACTACAGTCACCTGTCACTGAGCCTGAGCCATTACCTGACAGACAGCCTTGACCTCTACTTTAAGGTCAGCACTTATCTTAAACCAAGAGTTAGTGAGTATGTCAAGGAACACTATCACTAATGTCATAATGTTCATCATTGTATTGCTGCGCTTTGTCACCTAGCCATCTGCGTTAGAGTGTGCATGCAGGGAGTGCTCAGGTAGCATGGCATCTGTGACTAGGAACTTCCTCACGCTGCCCCGGTCAGTCCCCCATCATCCATCCAACATCATCTACCGCCATCAATTGATAGTCCTTATCTAACTCACCAAACTGGGTTATTGATTGGAGTACAAGACTGATTCCTTTCTCTCTGTGAATGTCTGTCTGTCTGTGTGAATGCCTACCTATCTGTCTGTCTCTGAGCAGGGTCCTAATGCTTCATGTGAAGCGGTTTACTGCAGGCAACTGGGAGCCAGAGAAGGTGGATGATCCCATGTCCATCCCTGCCGAACTGACCCTCCCAGCCCTCTGTGGGGAGACAGCCCCTGTCCAGCATGGAGCCAGGTTGGTTTACACTCTGTTTGGGGACATTGCACATTGAGTAGCCAACAGAAACTAGATAATTATTTTCAATGCCATCGATTTACACAGGGCAAGCTCACTGGGGAACAACAATGTGGACAACACACCTGCAAACTCACCGAAATGCACCCTTGATAGACCAGGTAGGACATTGTGTTACTGACATCACGCAGAACAGCCACTCATGAAACAGGACTGTTGAGAAAAGCAAGTTGGAAGCTGAAGTTAAGAGATAGGTTTCCACTTCACTTTTTGGTTTGTATTTACAATATATTTGATATACCCCACCAGCTTCAAATTCCTCTGACCAGCTAGAGAAACCAGCTGATAGTGAGAAAGGGCAGCAGGCAGCCGCTGTGGTGAGGAGAGAGAGAGAGAGAGAGAGAAATAAATAAATAACAGATCATTAGATCCAGTTGAGATAGTGGGCGAATCAAGATAAGGCAGTTATATAAGGCACAAAATAAGAATCCTATTATTAAATGTGTTTCCTTACAGAGACACCAGCCAGACAATATCTACAAATTGTCAAGTGTGATCTCACATCTGGGAGACAACATGTATACAGGTAAAATGCACGCACGCACGCACGCATTCATGTCCGCACGCACACAATTCTGAAAGCTTAATGTACACTCTATTCGGTCTCCCTTGTTCGCCAGGCCACTACATCAGTGATGTTTTGGACAGCCATGGCAGTGGCTGGCTCTGCCTGGATGACGCACGTGTCTTGAGGACAGATGAGGCCACTGTGCTGAGGGCAAGGGTACAGACTGCCTACATCTTGTTCTACGTCTGCAGGTAAGGCTCTAGCCCACACATTTGAGAAGAACGTCACAAATGGAGTCAATGACGACGATGAGTCATCAAGAAAAAAAAAGTGTTTACCAAAGTTAGAATGCTGATTAATTGACCACGTATTAAGAGTTATCCCTTTAACATTGTATGTGAGATCTCCCTGTCACTTCTCATTGTAGTGGAGCAGGTGAAGGAGACCAGGCCCCTCAGGACCAGGAGCAGCACCAGGAGAACCCGTCATACAAATCAGGGAGAGGCACAGAGCTCAGGGACCACCTGGAGTAATACCTACCACAACACCAAGAAACATCAGATGACAGTCAGAATCAAATTAAGCTGCCCTAGACCACCATCAGGCTGCCCTAGACCACCAGGGAATCAGGCTGCCCTAGACCACCAGGCTTCCCTAGACCACCAGGGAATAAAGCTGCCCTAGATCACCATCAATCTCCCCTAGACCACCAGGGAATCATTCTGCTCTAAACCCCCAGGACATCAGGCTCCCCTAGACCAGCAGGACATCAGGCTCCCCTAGACCAGCAGGACATCAGGCTGTCCTAGACCAGCAGGACATCAGGCTGTCCTAGACCAGCAGGACATCAGGCTGTCCTAGACCAGCAGGACATCAGGCTGTCCTAGACCACCAGAAGAAACAGTCTACACCATTGTATGTTTACAATATAAAGCATCTCACCGACCTAGTGCCATTTATTTTCCTTTACTGTACATGGTAGGTAATAAATGTACCTATAGTGCATTCAAAAAATATTCAGACCCCTTGACTTTTTCTACATTTTGTTATGTTACAGCCTTATTCTAAAATGTATTAAATTGTTTTGTTTTGGTTCCTTCTCATTCATCTACACACAATGCCCCATAATGGCAAAGCAAAAACAGGTTTTTAGAAATTAAAAAAACTAAAAGCTGGAATATTAAATTTACATAAGTATTCAGACCCTTTACTCGGTACTTTGTTGAAGCACCTTTGGCAGCGATTAGACTCGAGTCTTCTTGGGTATGACGCTACAAGCTTGGCACACCTTCATTGTCCCCAAGCCACTCCTGCATTACCTTGGCTGTGTTCTTAGGGGTTGTTGTCCTGGTGGAAGGTGAACCTTCGCCCCAGTATGAGGTACTGAGCGCTCTGAAGCAGATTTTCATCAAGGATATCCCCACAGCATGATGCTGCCACCACCATGCTTCACAGTAGAAATGGTGCCAGGTTTCCTCCAGACGTGACGCTTGGCATTCAGGCCAAAGAGTTCAATCTTGGTTTCATCAGACCAGAGAATCTTGTTTCTCATGGTCTGAGAGTCTGTAGGTGCCTTTTGGCAAACTCCAAGCGGGCTGTCATGTGCCTTTTACTGAGGTGTGGCTTCCGTCTGGCCACTCTACCATATAGGCCTGATTGGTGGAGTGCTGCAGAGATGGTTGTCCTTCTGGAAGTTTCTTCTATCTCCACAGAGGAACTCTGGAGCTCTGTCAGAGTGACCATCGGGCTCTTGGTCACTTCCCTGACCAAGGCCCTTCTCCCCCGATTGCTCAGTTTGGTCGGGCAGCCAGCTCTAGGAAGAGTCTTGGTGGTTCAATTTGGCGCCGCCCTGAGTGGTCGCCTGTTAAGCAGCTCCCGTTGTTCAGTGCCCAAGAAGGCACACCCCACTGTCCTTAATGACTTCAGACCTGTAGCGCTAACATCCCACATCATGAAGACCCTGGAAAGGTTAGTCCTCGCTCACCTCAGACCCCTGGTGTGTTCATCAATGGACCCCCTGCAGTTTGCATACCAGCGCAACATCGGGGTGGATGATGCAATCATCTACCTTCTGCAGAGGGCCTACTCTCACCTGGACAACGCAGGTTGCACTGTGAGGGTCATGTTTTTTGACTTCTCCAGTGCCTTCAATACCATTCAGCCCCTGCTACTGGGTGAGAAGATGAGGAGGATGAAAGTGGAAGCACCCTTAGTCTCCTGGGTCATGGACTACCTGACCGGTAGGCCACAATTTGTGCGACTACAGAGCTGTGTGTCAGAACGGGCAGTTAGCAACACAGGGGCCCCCCAGGGTACGGTCCTGTCCCCCTTCCTGTTCACCCTCTACACCTCAGACTTCAGATATAACTCTGAAACATGCCCCCTACAGAAGTTCTCGGATGACTCTATTGTAGGGTGCATCAGGGGTGGGCAGGAGGAGGAGTACAGGAGCACAATCAGTGACTTTGTGTTGTGGTGTGAGCAGAACCACCTTCAGCTCAACATCAGCAAAACTAAGGAGATGGTGGTGGACTTCAGGAGAACCAAGGCACAACTGACTGCAGTCCCTATAAAGGGGATGGATGTGGAAATGGTTGAGTCATACAAGTTCCTGGGTGTCCATATGGACAACAGGCTGGAATGGGCTGGTAACACCGGGGCCCTGTACAAAAAGGGCCAGAGCCGACTCTACTTTCTGAGGAGGCTCAGGTCCTTCAACGTGTGCAGTAAACTACTGCATACCTTCTACCAGTCTGTGGTGGCCAGTGCCATCTTTTTTGCAGTGGTGTGCTGGGGAGCAAACATCAAAGCCGGTGATGCTTCTCGGGTAAATAAGCTGATCAGGAAGGCTAGCTCTGTCCTGGGGATGAGCCTTGACACTCTAGAGGAGGTGGCGGAGAGACGGATCCTGGCCAAACTGCTGGCCATCATGGACAACGTCACCCACCCTCTGCACGCTATGGTTATGACGCAGAGGAGCACTTTCAGTCACAGACTGATCCCACCACGGTGTGCCAGTGAGCGCTACAGGAGGTCCTTCCTGCCGGCGGCTATGAGACTATATAATGCCTCACCGGGGTGCCGTGCCGTCGGCAACATAGATCTGGAACTGTTGGGGTGCTAGGACCTAGTTTAACAATTATGCATCCATCCGTGAGTAACTCTGGTCCGTCAGCACTCATCCACTCAGGACCTATTTATTCATACAGGTCTGTATATACATACTCATGTACAGTTGTTATATTATATCACATGCAATATTGTAAGTAATTATTGGACGTAGGCATTCACTCAGGAATGCATATTAGTATCCTGCCAGTTGCACCTTTTCTCATTGCTTTTAGTATATCGAATGTGCAATAAGTGCAGTTGTCTGTAATTAAACCCTGCGCACTAAGGACTGTATTTTAAGGGAATTACTATTATTACCCCAAATGATATCATACACACATTTAGCTATTAAAGTATCTCTTCCTGTCATTTACCTGTACAGTTTGTGTAAACATGCAAGTATTCACTTATCTGTAAATATAACTGTATAACTAACTGTACAGCTAATTTAACCATGCAAAATGTTCACTTACCTGTTCATTTACCCAGTCTGTCTATTAAGTAAACTATTATTACCCTCGCTCATATCATACGCATTTTTAGCTACTGAAGTATTTCTCTGCCATCGACCTGTATAGTATAGTTAACCATCCAACATCCACCAATGTATAGTGTACATATTCAGCCAACCACTCATACTATGCAATGTCCTTTTATAGCTTTTTTTTTTTTTTTGCACTCCAGATATCTTGTATTTCTATACTTTTTCATACTGCCGCTCTATGTATCATGTACCGTGTATCTGTCTTTTGTGTACTTTCGTTGTGGCATTTTGCACCTGCCCTGTGTTTTTGTTGTAGCTGCTGAATCTACCACAGGTGGACTCCAATCAAGTTGTAGAAACATCTCAAGGATGATCAATAGAAACAGGATGCACCTTTCGTGTTTCATACCAAAGGATTTGAATGCTTTTTTTAATATACAGTGGGGAGAACAAGTATTTGATACACTGCCGATTTTGCAGGTTTTCCTACATACAACGCATGTAGAGGTCTGTAATTTTTATCATAGGTACTCTTCAACTGTGAGAGACAGAATCTAAAACAAAAATCCAGAAAATCAAATTGTATGATTTTTAAATAATTAATTTGCATTTTATTGCATGACATAAGTATTTGATCACCTACCAACCAGTAAGAATTCCGGCTCTCACAGACCTGTTAGTTTTTCTTTAAGAAGCCCTCCTGTTCTCCACTCATTACCTGTATTAACTGCACCTGTTTGAACTCGTTACCTGTATAAAAGACACCTGTCCACACACTCAATCAAACAGACTCCAACCTCTCCACAATGGCCAAGACCAGAGAGCTGTGTAAGGACATCAGGGATAAAATTGTAGACCTGAACAAGACTGGGATGGGCTACAGGACAATAGGCAAGCAGCTTGGTGAGAAGGCAACAACTGTTGGCGCAATTATTAGAAAACGGAAGAAGTTCAAGATGACGGTCAATCTCCCTCGGTCTGGGGCACCATGCAAGATCTCACCTCGTGGGGCATCAATGATCATGAGGAAGATGAGGGATCAGCCCAGAAGTACACGGCAGGACCTGGTCAATGACCTGAAGAGAGCTGGGACCACAGTCTCAAAGAAAACCATTAGTAACACACTACGCTGTCATGGATTAAAATCCTGCAGCGCACGCAAGGTCCCCCTGCTCAAGCCAGCGCATGTCCAGGCCCGTCTGAAGTTTGCCAATGACCATCTGGATGATCCAGAGGAGGAATGGGAGAAGGTCATGTGGTCTGATGAGACAAAAATAGAGCTTTTTGGTCTAAACTCCACTTGCCGTGTTTGGAGGAAGAAGAAGGATGAGTACAACCCCAAGAACACCATCCCAACCGTGAAGCATGGAGGTGGAAACATCATTCTTTGGGGATGCTTTTCTGCAAAGGGGACAGGGCGACTGCACCGTATTGAGGGGAGGATGGATGGGGCCATGTATCGCAAGATCTTGGCCAACAACCTCCTTCCCTCAGTAAGAGCATTGAAGATGGGTCGTGGCTGGGTCTTCCAGCATGACAATGACCCGAAAAACACAGCCAGGGCAACTAAGGAGTGGCTCCGTAAGAAGCATCTCAAGGTCCTGGAGTGGCCTAGCCAGTCTCCAGACCTGAACCCAATAGAAAATCTTTGGAGGGAGCTGAAGGTCCGTATTGCCCATCGACAGCCCCGAAACCTGAAGGATCTGGAGAAGGTCTGTATGGAGGAGTGGGCCAAAATCCCTGCTGCAGTGTGTGCAAACCTGGTCGAGAACTACAGGAAACGTATGATCTCTGTAATTGCAAACAAAGGTTTCTGTACCAAATATTAAGTTCTGCTTTTCTGATGTATCAAATACTTATGTCATGCAATAAAATCCAAATTAATTACTTAAAAATCATACAATGTGATTTTCTGGATGTTTGTTTTAGATTCCGTCTCTCACAGTTGAAGAGTACCTATGATAAACATTACAGACTTCTACATGCTTTGTAAGTGGGAAAACCTGCAAAATCGGCAGTGGATCAAATACTTGTTCTCCCCACTGTATTTTTTTTATACATTTGCTAGAATTTCTTAAAATACATGTATTAGCTTTGTCATTATTGGGTAGTGTGTAGATTGATGAGGATTTTTATTTAATCCATTGTCTAATAAGTCAGTAACGGAACAAAATGTGGAAAGTCAAGGGGTCTGAATACTTTCCGAATGTACTGTATGAAAGAGTCAATCCCCATCATTCATGTTGGGTAAAAAAAGTGGAATGAATTTTTTTTTTTGAAAACAATTGTTAATAATGTTACAATAATATTGTGTGTCTGTGCACAGTATCAACTACACACTCCCTCAGGGTTTTAATGTAACCGCAAGTAATGGAACAATGAATGGCAATGTAACAGACTGTACATCACATTTCAGTTTGGAAGACAGTCTTGACCCATTACTACTGTGGGAAACACTAAGAGGACATCAACGTGTTGTACAGGAAATACAGAAAAAAACTAAAATGTTCTATAATGGATATGTTTATTGGTCTTTTACAACAACAACAAAAAGTCTAGAAATACAGGAATACAAGAAATAAAAGGAGATGAATACCTGGTTGTCAACAGCCAGTCCACTAATAATAACAACCTTCAGGATGTTAAAGCTTTGAACCCAATTAAATCCTACTTTCTGCCTGGCAGACAGAAGGCTCCATATATCATTCTGTTTTAATACTGGTTCATACCAACACGATGGGAGAGGTGCTTATGGTATGATATGACACTAAAGCTATGAAACTGGTTCAAACACTATACACGTTTTTCCCCATGTCCATCCATGTTGCTTTATTGAGAAGTGTCTAAGGCACTTTCAAAATAAACATTAGAGAAACCTTTTTTCCCCAATTTGTTATTGCTTAAAATGAATAATAAAGGCCTCTAATACGTAATTAGTCATTTACAAAATGGTGATTTATTTTTAACATCTAACAATCAAGGCATCAACAAGTGTTCACATTCAAATTGATCTACTGCTCAACCCTGAACCGATGAATTAAAACCAACGCTCGAACACAATATAACTTCAATAAAACATAAATGACCCTTCTGTAAATCATGCTCATATTATTCAGCCATTTGTAATGCATTGATATTGAGGTGTCAAAGAAACCTTATGCGTTTCGAGTTAAGCATTTTGTACATGGTACAGAAAACATAACTGAATAGGCAGAATTATACAGAGCAATATACTGTAGTGTCAAGCAAACATTTGGGCATTTGGGCCAATGCTCCAAGTCTGACAAACCTAATTCCACAAACTATCGTATGACACTTAAAGTAGATTGATATGTCAAATATAAAATGGTGGGTTATTGGACAATGTTCTAATGCTAAAGGTAACAGGGTATTTTGCTGGTGGTACAATGTCATTCACCAAGACTGGCTGCCTGAAAAACCTCTTATTCACATACAGCTATTTTTATACTAAACTAAGTGAATTGCAGTAGCTCTATGACAACGGTGGGATCGTCATTTAGGCTTCCATTAAAAAAATCAGTCCCTAGCTTATGCTGTGCTTTGTTTTACATATCCTGGTCCAATTCTGTACAATCATCAAAGACACATGTTTATACAGACGTGTGTGCAGTTGTCCACTTGTGTGCCAGTAAGCCAGCTGAAATGAAAGTGGTTCAATTCTAGTTAGAGGGCTGTTTGAATCTAATGGGTGTTCCAGGGAACTAGCTTAACAAAATTATGGTAAACTCCTGTTATTTGTTTTCGAGTGCTTATGCACACTCAGACTCTAATGCAATTTAAATGTACTTTTATCTGCAATTGATCCAAGGCTTGATGCGCAGTATATTCATATAGAGGAGATTATGGATTTGCTTGGCCCTACAGCTTGCCATGGAGTGGTAAGGCATAGTAGTGGGGTCCACTGCTGGTGTCTGGGGTTAGGTGGACAGGGGTAAGGGTTGTAGATAGATAGGTACTTTATTGATCACCGAGGGGGACATTTCTTAAACTTGTGGGGGCAGAGGCCATGCTGCATGTGGGCTGGAGGGAGAGCTTCTACTCTGGTTGGGGAGCTGCTGGTGTCTCATTGGCATTGGCGGGCTTGTTTTCCACCTTGTCGTCGGATAGGAGGTTGAGCGATGCTCCCTCCACCTGCAGCTGACGCCGGCCCGAGCGGCTGGAGGAGAAACTGATGGGGCCTCCACGCCTGCAGGGGACAGAGGGGCCAGGAGAGGTGGAGCGGTATTATTTGGCCAATATACACAACTGTTTGCGTGAAAATATCATCTTAGAGTTAACCTCCATACTAACTAGGACCCACTGTGGGCAGGTTGTGTGCATGTGTCTACTATGTCAGTATGTGTGTGTGTGGGGGGGCTTTAAATACCTGAGGCGGCTCTTGAGTGTGTTGACCTCACGGCTGAGGCCCTCGCTGGCCTCGGTGGCATCGTCCAGCTCCCTCTGCAGCTTGCTTCAGTAGACGTTGGCACAAGTGGCCTTCTCCTCAGCCTCCTCAAGCTGCCTCTTCAGCTGCTTCATGCGAGAGTTGGCCTTCTCCATCTGACTCAGCCAGGAGTCACAACACATCAACAGTGATGAACAGTCAATACTAATACTTACAATACTTAGCAGTCCTGTGGTCCAATGGTTACTGGAAAGAACCTACTGTAGGAAAGATTCAAATCCTAAATCTTCACACCTGTCCAATCCTGTCCCACCTTTGCAAGTTGTACTAAATTGGAGATAATTCCTTCTTTAGCTATGTAAATCTTAAAAATGCACTACGCAGAATTCGCCTAATTTCTGTTTATGTGTCAAAAAAAATGTGTACTGATGAAAACCTGCTCAAGAGCGCTCAGGACCTCAGACTGGGGGCGAAGGTTCACCTTCCAACAGGACAACGACCCTAAGCACACAGCCAAAACAATGCAGGAGTGGCTTCGGGACAAGTCTCTGAATGTCCTTGAGTGGCCCAACCAGAGCCCGGACTTGAACCTGATCGAAGATCAATCAAATGTATTTATAAAGCCCTTTTTACATAAGCAGATGTCACAAAGTGCTATACAGAAACCCAGCCTAAAACCCCAAACAGCAAGCAATGCAGATGAGACCTGAACATAGCTGTGCAGAAGCACTCCCCATCCAACCTGACAGCTTGAGAGGATTTTCAGAGAAGAATGGGAGAAACTCCCCAAACACAGTTTGAATTCTTTATGTAAATGTAATATTTGAAGTAGTTTTTTTTTGTATACATTAGCAAAAAAAATAATGTAACCCTGTTTTTTTCTTTGTCATTATGAGGTATTGTGTGTAGATTGATCAGGGGGGGAAAAAACTATTTCATCCATTTTAGAATACGGCTGTAACGTAACAAAATGTGGTCAAGGGGTCTGAAAACATTTCCCGAATGCACTGTACAGAAGATGTAATACTAAAGCAGAGATATAGGCAGATGGACTTACCCTCAGCTACAGTAGGGGTCTCTGTGCGGGCAGATGCAGGAAGCTGTGCTGGGGATTAGTCTCTTGGACCGGATTGCTAGGAATGCCCTGGAAACACACAGCAGCACACTCACAGGGTGGTTCTAAGCTGAGGGTACACATAAAACTATGTTTTAGCGTCACTGTGATGTAAGTGTTTTTGGTAAAAATGTAGTACACCAGTGTTAAACTGTATGCCGAAAGCCGATGTCGCACAGCGCTGGGTTAATTTTGCTGAGTCATTTACATGCTGCCATGTTGCAGTTTCATCAAATATCACGGTGGTATGCTGTACAGTGTAATTTTGCATTCATGGTCTTTTTTGGGGCTAATGTTCAGTGTCATTGTGTATGGTGCCCGGTTGCACAGAATTGTGTATCCTAGGTAGTGGTGTGGTGTGTTGACGATTCTCACAGTGAGGAGGTACTCCACGGCCCAGTGAGGGTTGTTGAAGCTGGCCCGGAGAGCAGCTACCACTCCCTCTCTCTCATAGCCCATAGACATGATCTCTGTCAGCATGGTCTCATACTCTGTTCCTGTCACTGACAAAAATAAACAAGATATTACCCATCTACTCGAGTTACAATGGACTATATTTACCCCCATAAACACATACAGTGGGGAGAACAAGTATTTGATAACCAGCAAAATCGGCAGTGTTTCCCACTTACAAAGCATGTAGAAGTCTAATTTTTATCATAGGTACTCTTCAACTGTGAGTGATGGAATCTAAAACAAAATCCAGAAAATCACATTATGATTTTTAAGTAATTCATTAGCATTTTATTGCATGACATAAGTATTTGATACATCAGAAAAGCAGAACTTAATATTTGGTACAGAAACCTGTTTGCAATTACAGAGATCATACGTTTCCTGTAGTTCTTGACCAGGTTTGCACACACTGCAGCAGGGATTTTGGCCCACTCCTCCATACAGACCTTCTCCAGATCCTTCAGATTTCGGGGCTGTCGCTGGGCAATACGGACTTTCAGCTCCCTCCAAAGATTTTCTATTGGGTTCAGGTCTGGTGAATGGCTAGGCCACTCCAGGACCTTGAGATGCTTCTTACGGAGCCACTCCTTAGTTGCCCTGGCTGTGTGTTTCGGGTTGTTGTCATGCTGGAAGACCCAGCCACGACCCATCTTCAATGCTCTTACTGAGGGAAGGAGGTTGTTGGCCAAGATCTCGCGATACATGGCCCCATCCATCCTCCCCTCAATACGGTGCAGTCGTCCTGTCCGCTTTGCAGAAAAGCATCCCCAAAGAATGATGTTTCCACCTCCATGCTTCACGGTTGGGATGGTGTACTTGGGGTTGTACTCATCCTTCTTCTTCCTCCAAACACGGCGAGTGGAGTTTAGACCAAAAAGCTCTATTTGTGTCTCATCAGACCACATGACCTTCTCCCATTCCTCCTCTGGATCATCCAGATGGTCATTGGCAAACTTCAGACAGGCCTGGACATGCGCTGGCTTGAGCAGGGGGACCTTGCGTGTTCTGCAGGATTTTAATCCATGACGGCGTAGTGTGTTACTAATGGTTTTCTTTGAGAATGTGGTCCCAGCTCTCTTCAGGTCATTGACCAGGTCCTGCCGTGTAGTTCTGGGCTGATCCCTCACCTTCCTCATGACCATTGATGCCCCACGAGGTGAGATCTTGCATGGTGCCCCAGACAGAGAGAGATTGACCGTCATCTTGAGAATTATGGCACAAAGGCAGATTATTAATCATGACACTGCCGAGAGGTTCTCCGCCTTGTTTGACCCATGTTCTCTGATGGGATGCACTGATGTTGATGAGCTTATCCAGTCTTTTAATGGTCAGTGTTTATCTATTTTAGATAAAGTAAATAAATTAAGCACTGTCCCTGTCCTTGGATTGATGAAGCTATCCAAAGTTTTAGGAGAAAATGTAGAAAAGTGGAGCGTCTTTGGAAATCTTCTAAACTCGAGGTTCATAGGCTCCACCTTAAAGATCTAAGGGTTTCCTTGAATGAGATGCTGAGAAAGGCGAGAACTTGCTTCTTTTCTCAGCTTATATCCTCGAATAAGCACAATTCTAGAATCTTATTTGACACCATTAATAAATGAGTTTCTCCATCTAGCCCTCAAGCAACTGTGTTATCTAAATCTGACTGTAATGAATTCCTCCACTTTTTTGTTAATAAGATCAGAGATGTTAGGGCAAACATCTCACCATCACTGTCTCAGAACTCTGCCTGTGACTTGTCTCCTGCTTATTGTTGGTCCACTTTTACTCCTGTGACATTACATGACATCACTTCTCTGTTACATTCTTTGAAATCCTCATTTTGTCCTATGGATGTTGTTCCTACTGTGCTATTTGTACAGGTTTTTGACTCCATTGGCCCCTATATTGTTGAGATGCTTAATTCTTCACTTTTAACTGGTGTCGTTCCTAGTTTTTTAAACATGTTGTTGTTAAGCCTGTACTTAAAAAACCAAATTTGGATCCGCTACAACCTAAAAGCTACAGGCCAATATCTGGTTGGGATGTCTGGATCAGTTTTAAAATGGTTTTCATCCTACCTGTCTGGTAGAAGTTTTAGTGTTTATGTGAATCAGATCATGTCTTAAACTGCAGAGTTGTCATGTGGGGTACCTCAGAATTCTGTCTTGGGCCCTATTCTGTTCCTCTTGTACATATTTCCTCTGGGACAGATAATTAGTCAGTTTAGTGACATATCTTACCATCTGTATGCGGATGATATACAACTGTATTGCTCCTTTATGGAAACTGAGTTCTCTAAACTGTCTTCCCTAATCAACTGTCTGACTAGTATCAAACAGTGGTTGTGAGACAACTTTTTGCTTCTGAATTCAGACAAAACAGAAACACTAATTATCGCCCCTGAAAGTAAAATCCCAAAGATAATACAGCATATTGGTGACTTAGGCTCATCTGTCCAACCGAGCCTTAGGAGCTTAGGTGTTGTTTTTGATACAGCTATGTCCTTGGAGCTCCACTCTAAACAATTAGTTAGAAACTGTTTCTTCCAACTGAGGAATATTTCCAAATTAAGATCATTTGTGACTAAGGGTGAGTTGGAGATGATCATTCATGTGTTCATCTCCTCTCATTTAGATTACTGTAACAGTCTTTTTACCTGTTTGAGTAAGAAGGAGCTTTATCGCCTCCAGGCTGTTCAGAACTCTGCTGCAAGGCTTTTAACTCACATTAAGAAAAGTGAACACATCACACCTGTTTTAGCAGCATTACACTGGTTACCAGTCCAGTATAGAATTAATTTTAAAATCCTGGTTCTTACCTTCAGAGCCTTGCATGGTCAAGTGCCTACTTACATCACTGACTTGATACAGCTTCACACTCCCATTAGATCAGAGGCTATTAGTTGTTCCTCGCACTCATTTTAAAACTAGAGGGGACCAATCATTCCAGGCAGTGGCTCCTAAGCTGTGGAATGCTTTGCCTCCCCTTCTGCGTTTTGCGAACTCTGTTGATTCTTTTAAAAAGCAACTGAAGACTTTGCTCTTCAAGCAGGCTTTCAGGTAGTCGAGGTTTTTTTTTAATGGTTGTTTGTTTTGTTTTCTATTTTTGTTTAATATTCTTGTATTTCAAGATATGTTATTGTATTTCATTTTATTGTGAAGCACTTTGTGATTTTTATCTGTGAAATGTGCTATATAAATACATTTTACTTTACCTTTACTTTTAACTTCTTCCATTTTCTAATAATTGCGCCAACAGTTGTTGCCTTCTCACCAAGCTGCTTGCCTATTGTCCTGTAGCCCATCCCAGCCTTGTGCAGGTCTACAATTTTATCCCTGATGTTCTTACACAGCTCTCTGGTCTTGGCCATTGTGGAGAGGTTGGAGTCTGTTTGATTGAGTGTGTGGACAGGTGTCTTTTATACAGGTAACGAGTTCAAACAGGTGCTGTTAATATAGGTAATGAGTGGAGAACAGGAGGGCTTCTTAAAGAAAAACTAACAGGTCTGTGAGAGCCGGAATTCTTACTGGTTGGTAGGTGATCAAATACTTATGTCATGCAATAAAATGCAAATTAATTATTTAAAAATCATACAATGTGATTTTCTGGATTTACAGACCTCTTCATGCTTTGTAAGTAGGAAAACCTGCAAAATCGGCAGTGTATCAAATACTTGTTCTCCCCACTGTAGCTACTAGAAGGCATCTTACAAATCCCCATACTATCATCAATCTAGCAACACAGCAGATACATTCCACACTGATGCATTATTCACATAGCCAGGCCGAAGTCCTTCACTCACCCAAAGCAGAGGAGGCATCGTCCCCCCTGGACCTCCACACTGGGGTCTGAGCTGCAAACAGAATGACAGGGTCAACCACCCAGTCAACTCATTCAAAACATTCAGTGGTTTTTATAAGGGAGTATATTGTCTTCGGTCTGCCTACCTGGCTGGAGCCGGGGGCTCTGTGACTGTAGGTGTGGGCTCGACTAGGGGGATGGCTGCAGGGGACGGGCCCGCAGACGACGAGGACCCAGAGTCCTGGACAGGGGCCTTGGGTGCCTCTGAGGAAGGTGTTGAAGCGGCTGTGGCAGACTTTGCCTAGATCCAGAGGAGATATAAACAGGCTATTACTGTTTGGACACCATGTCATCTATGCAGACAATCATGTAACCCCAAAAAATGTGGGTGCAGTTTATTAAGAGTCCAAGTGAAATGGATTAGGGAAATGTACCTTCGATACCATAACTACAACGAAATTCTTCTCATCAATTTTATAGTCTTTAATAGGTGTGTCATCTTGCAGGATTTTGCCAGCATATATGAGCTTCTGTCCAGACACTGGGAAGTTATCTACTCCTTCAGTGCCTTCACCTGTTGAAATCAAAAAGAAGGGATTTTCCCTTTTCACCCGGGTTGGCAAAACACTTGAGTGGGAAATAGCTAGCTGTTCAGCCTTACTTTAATTGTAAGACACAGTGCAACACTTCCAAAAGTTACTGGCTAACACTGATTGAATTTCCCAACTTTTTACATTGAGGTTTATCTTACATGATGTAGTTAGCTAGCTATTGTCACTGAATGACCTAGTTCAGTGAACGTCTGCTAGAATCTTGCTAGTTAATCAGCCAACTGGTGTAAGGGCTGATCTATGTTTTAGCTAATGAATATGTTAATCTACAACAAGAGTTATTAAGTGAATGTATTGTGTGATCATAGATCTTTAGAACTGCTGTAGGTTTGGGTAAGGGGGAGCTATGTGGAAGGAATGTGCTAGCTGGGGGTTTTATGATAGAACTGTGTCTTGTTGTAATATGGAGCTTGGACATCTACTGAGAAGACCACTACTTCCGTCAACTGGATTGCGTCACGAGGCTGGGACCAGCCTGCACGCCAACGATAGGCTGAGTAAGTTTAAACCACACTCAGCCTCTACTCCGACAGATCAGCAGGGAGCGGAAATTATCCTGTCGGAGTATTTAAGGAAGAACAAAGGATAGGACTCGCTCTCTTCTCTAGGCTATGCGCTTCTATAGCGCTGCTCGCTGATTCTCTCTCGCGCTCTCTTGCGCTCGCTCTCTCTCTCTCGCTCTTCTCATGCGCTGTTTGCCCTGCGTGGTGTCACAGTGAGCCTGTATATACGAACTTCATATTTACCATTTAAGGGTTTGCTAGAATAAAATACATAGATGATTTAAATGGCGTAGTAATCCTTTTGTTCCAATACCAGATTTGAATTGACGCGACCCAACAATTGGTGACACCCACGTGATCTGGTAGCGGGACTTTGCGGGAGATTGACCAGCCGATTGGACATCACTATCGTTGAACGGTGTTTCATAAAGAGTCAACTAAAAAGGTAAGCAGACACCTATTGTGAATAACTAAAGTTCTGCACATTGGCTTTATCCAAATTAATTTTGTGAAACACCTGTTTGATGTAAGTGAACTGAATTATGAATTATTATGAATAGATAAGTAATACCATGCAACCCTCTGATTTGGTGAATGTCAAGCTATGAATAGATAAGTAATACCATGAAAACCTGTGATTTGGTAAATGTGATTGTGAAGCCCTGATATATTAGAGTATTGTTTTATCGGCAAGGTCCGTAACTACGAGTGTACGGCTAGGTTCGAGGAGTATAGGGAATAATTGGTTTAGTAATTAGATTCGGCAAGGTCCGTAACTAGGGGGTACGGCTAGGTTCGGCGGAATATTTTTAGATATTAGGGCGGAGTTTAAAGTAAAGTTGAAGGGAGTGTTTAGTAACATAAAGGTTATCATTACAAAGTACAGAATAGAAGTATTTAAAACTGTCCCATAAATCTATAAAATGAAGAGGATAATTAACTGGTTGAAATCTAGTAATAAAATGGCATTAAAAGAATCAGACAGGATATTGGAGACGTTAAAATCTACATTGGAAATCCACGGGGGAAAGGATGGAAAAGAATGGGAACGAAGAGGAGAAAAAGTGTATAGGGAGTGGCTAGAAGATGGCTGGATCCAATCTTCTGATGGCATTCCTATTGAAGGCGAACCAGGTAGAATATTGGAAACATTGAAACGCAGAATCAAAAAAGTAGAGGAGAAATGGAAGAAAGAAGGGGAACCAAATAAAGGCAAACTCAAGAAAATAATGGAAGAAGCCAGACTGGAGGAGAAAATAGTACTGGCCATGTTGGTGAAACTAAAGAACATATGGGAAGAAGGACAGAACAAAGACAAGAAAAAGGAAGAGGTAATCAAACTTCAACTATACCCGGTCCTGCCACCGGCACATCCCCCGTATGGGACACCAAAAGTGATGGCTCCAGTGTTGGACATTGTGGGAGAGGTCAAATATCACAAGCGACCAGATGATGAAGAGGGGGAACAATGGGTAAGAGTGAATGATATGGGAAAATGGAGACAGGAGGTGGCAGTATTATTAGAGGCAGCAAAAGCCATACAAAAGGTGGTGTCCAACTTGACCAGAATATCGACGGATGCGACCAGTATGAGTTTAACGGGTGGCAGTGAAAGTGGAGAACTGGTGCAGCAGGAATGGACTCAGATGGACCAAGAGGAAGGAGAAAGGGAGAGAATGGTGATAGAAAAGAATAGAAGAAAGACTAAAGAAATGGAAGAGGAAGTGAGAAGAGGGGCAGAGCAGCTACAGGAAATGGAGAAAACAAGAAGGGACCTGAGTGAGGAGAGAAAGAAGGGAAGTAGAGTTAGTACACCACCAAGGAGGTACAGAACACCCACACCTCCGAGGGGACACTTTATTGACCTGGGGGAACAGGAGGAACCAGTGGAGCAAGAGAGAAGTGATCTCAAAGTACTTTGTGGAAAATTTGAAGGAAATGTGTGGGACCCATGTGATGCCCCTGCCCACCACACTAGAGCCAGAACCCGGGAGCAAGAAACCAGGGGCCAATACCCAATGAGAGACGCACCAGGGGGTGGTGCCATTTACAAGCCATGGGCCCATAGAGACATACAAACCCTGGTGGACGCTCTCCCTACCCCAGAAGAGTCTGGAGATAGGTGGGTCAAAGCTTTTGAAAGCCTAACTGCTGCAGATGAACTTACATTAGGAGACATGGCAGCGGTTATGAACAGATGCATGGGCGATCAAGAATGTCGGGAGATCATGACACAGGGGGGAGTAAGAGGAATGGTGGCATCAGCAACTCGATTTGATCAGCATCGCGGACAAATATGGGATGCCATAAGATGCAAATATCCGACCCAACCAAGACCTCAGTTGATGAAAACGCTGACACTGGACGGAGAGGAAAGTGTGCCAGTGTATATGAAAAAGGCAAAAAACCTGTGGAGACAGGCCTGGAATGAAGAACCAGGAAAGGAAACCACCAAATACCTATTCTTGGCTAGCTGTTTGGAGGGACTCCCAGAACAGGTGAGGCTGGAATGCGAGAAAATGGTGGGCATCACTGCAAAGAGTGTGTTGGAGTTCACTGATATAGTCCAACACCATGTGGAAAGATGGAGGGAAGGTAAGCGAAAAGAAGAGGATGAAATTAAACAGCTACAGAAGAAGGTCTTAGAAAAGCAACTGATGGAGGATAAGCCCAGCAAGCAAATGGTGGTGACCAGTACACCTACGAGTGGGGCTACGACACCCACTCCCGATGTGGCAGCGTTAACTACAGCAGTTCAGGCTATGGCAGGGTTGATGGCCCTGGAAAGAGCACCATATCAGCCCCCATCACCACCCACATCCCTGGTGTATGCTGAACCTTTATATCAACAGTCAGCCTACATGCCGCTATCAACCCAGCCACATGATCTCAGATATGGGAATCAAGGATGTTTCAACTGTGGAAGATCCGGACACATGGCTAGAAACTGCGCTCTGTCAAGACAACCATTCCAGGCTAGAGGAAGAGGACAGTGGGCACCACGGGACAGTGGTAACTGGCAGGGAGGACGAGATGGACAGAAGCAAGGGCCCCTACAACAGCCATCCCAGCAACAGGGCAAATATCAGCCCGTGCCGAACCCAGCCCTGATCCCCAATATGGCCTGGGCTGGAGAAAATGGCAACCAATGAAGCTGCCCAGAAACCCCAAATAGCACCACCACCAATATCTACACTTTTCCACCAGATGTGGAACCAGTGGTGAAGTGCGTAATAGGAGGAAGGGAGCATGGTATGCTGATTGACACAGGATGCACCTGGTCTTCTGTGCAGACAGCATATCAACTCACAACGAAAAAACAAGCTTTTTCTGGGGTTTCAGGGACAATTATGAGAAAGCCATACACGGTACCACTGGAAGTGGTATGGGATGACCTTAAAGTAACACATCAGTTCCTACACAACCCAGAATGCTCCGTTGGACTGATGGGCATGGACTTGCTATCAAAAATGGGGTGTAGTATATACTGTAATCAGGCTGGGATGCACATCTCAATCACCCCTATACACCAACTTATGCCGATTATAATGGACAAACTATCCGACCCTCCACGTAATCTCACTGCAGTCCTAAAGTGGACTACTGAAGCAGAAACGGCATTCATTCAGTTCAAACAAACCTTAGCACAAGCAGAAGCACTGTCTCTACCTGACTACACGACACCATTCCATCTTGATGTTTCAGAACAAGACGGGTTTGTTCATTCCGTCCTGTATCAGAAACAAAAGGGGGAGAGGAGAGTATTGCATTATTACAGTGCAAAATTGGACAACATTGAAACAGGCCAAACAGACTGTGCCAGACATATGGCTGCACTGGCAAAAGCAGTGGGAAAAACAGCACACAGTGATGCGACATCCATTGGAAATCAACACAGACCATGGGGTAACAGCTTTTATCGGTTCCAAGCTTTTTGCCCTGTCTAGCAAGAGAAAATCCGACATAACCAAGACAATTACGGCAAAACACATCACATATGTGACAACAGTCGCCAACATGACCGATGGCATGGGCAAGGGGGAACCACATGTTTGTGAAGACAGGGCAGCCAAGCAAATAAAGGTTTGAATGGATCTCGGAAACACACCACTGGATGGAATGAAGGAAACCCTATTTACGGACGGGTGCTGTTATAGGTCGAAGAATCCGAGAGAAGGAAACATTGCTGCCTATGCTGTGGTGCGCCAGGGAAAGAATGGAGATCATGAAGTGATGGAAGCAGGAAGATTGGAACCAGCAGGAGCCTCGGCACAACTTGCAGAACTGAGAGCATTGCGGAGAGCACTAGAGCTCTGCCAAGGAAGAGAGGTAGACATCTATACCGATTCTGCATACGCCCATGGAATTGCTCACATTGATGGCCCTCAATGGATGAGGAGAGGGTTCCTAACCAGCTCAAACGAACCTATAAAACACAAACAAGAGATCCAGAAATTGATTGAGGCAATCAAGCTGCCAAAACGGGTGTCAATCATGAAATGTAAAGGACACAGTAAAGAAAGCACTAGGGAACGTGAAGGGAATGACCAAGCAGACCTGGCAGCTAAGGAAGCGGGAGGTTACACTGCACAACAGATGGTGCAGAGGACAACCCATAGCCAGGAAGAGCTGACAGAAGATACAGTAAGACAGTTACAAGAGGCTGCTGATGTTTATGAACAGAATGTGTGGAGCAGGCAGGGGGCAAGAAGGGATCACCAAGGAATCTGGAGGGCTACCACGGGAAAAACAGTGGCTCCTGCCAAACTCCTCAGATCTATCATCAGAGAAGAGCATGAAAAAGCACATGAAGGATTGAAGAGTGTGGGAAAGGCAATTGAGAAGCCATGGTACCACCCCAACATGATGGACATGGCCAGGGAAACATCTGAAAGCTGTGAAATATGCAAAAGTTACAACAACAAAGTGAGAAACTCCCCAGGCTCTGACACACATCTAACCCCTCATGAACTATTGACAGGGCGTAGGATGCCAGGGCCACCAGCAGATAATCTTAGCATGCCTAGACTAGACAGCTAAAATCAGATACACAGACTACATGCAGGCGTTAACTTCTCTTGTCGAAAGACTGTCCAAACAGGTGGTGGAGGTCCGAACTCCTGCAGTAGAAACCACAGACGAAAACAGAGATATCCTGGTGGGAGACCTGGTGAGCGTAAAGGTGCATTCCATAAAGTGGACGGAGCCCAGGTGGGAAGGACAGTACCAGGTGAAAGAGGTATCAAGTCACTCATTGAGAGTGAATTCAAACAAAAGAGATTCGTGGTACCATAGAAATCACTGTGCAAAAGGCGAAGGCCCAAATCGCTCATTAGAAGAGACAGGGCGAGACTTGAGCAAGTTGGCAGATTCAGGCAAGAACATGTGGGGGATATGCATAATGTGGGGGGTAACTCACTCTGCAGGAAGTATAGTTATCACTCTGGAGGAAGGGGAGTCTCAGGTTGTAACTTTAGAGCCTTGTAAAATATGGACATGGAGAAATAGGGCAAGGAGGATAGGGAATATCTGCCCGATACTCCAAAGGGGGGGTTGTAATATATTGGTGTCCTATGCGCGACAACGACCGACTTATCTGTGTGAAGGGAGCTGGTGTCAATACTGGGATTATATGGTTACCAATGTGGGGAACTTCTGGGAGTGGCGAAGGGATTATCCGTATACTCTAAGGGATGTCTCTAAAGTGTCTAGGTTCTCAATGATATGGGGTGTTCCGGGAACTATAAACAAACCATGTAAAGGTGATGAAAAACTACTAACCATAAGGAGTGTTAGGGTCACGGATGCAGGTATTTATACTCTGGGGGCTGAAAGGGCCGGGGCTGATGTTATGGGACTATTTGAACTAAAGGTCAATCCTCGGGTAGTACATGAGCATGCCAGGGGGGAGAGGAACAGCACCGAACCCCCTAGAATAGCTGGAGCTGAGGGACAGAACCCAGTAAGGGTCATTAATGTCAAGGACATCTCGGATAGTGATCAGCTGGGAACTGAGACGGGATATGATGGACGGGAAAACATGTGGTTGGCATACATGAGATATACAGCTAGGACGTTAAAGAAAAAGGATTGTGTGGTCTGTGGGCACGCTAGACCTGAATTGGCTACTCACCCTTTTGCTTTAAGTAAAGGTGAGGGATGGAAGTGTATTTTAGATAGGTTCTATCATTCCCAACCTAATACCACCTTATGCATCACTCTGGGTTCAGTATTTCCTGAAGTACCACCTCAAAAAGCACCAGGGGGGGTTAAGGCATATGGGGGAAATTATAGCTGTATCACTAGGACAGGGAAAGGCATAGACTACGGTCAGTTACCTAGGTCTGACTGTGCAAGAAATGTGACCATGAATAGTACCTGGCCAGTTGAGGGAAAGAACCAAACTAGAGGTGTAGCTGATGTATGGTGGATGTGTGGGCCAAATAGAAAATTGACCCCAATTCTTAAAGGAGATTGGCAGGGCACGTGTGCTTTAACTAGTCTAATTATCCCACTGACTATTGTTGATGTTACCGCAGATCAACTCCTGGGATCCCCTCAGTCGATGAGTGAAAAAGGGAGATCAGGAAGGAGACAAAGGCGTAGTGCCCCTTGGTCAGAAGGGGAAGAAATCCACACAAATCTGTTGGGGGTACCTGTGGGGGTCCCAGAGGAGTTCCAGGCCCTTAACAGAAATGATGGTTTTCTGCACCTCCTCCCTATCATTGGTCCAGCAATTGATGCTGCTAAACAGCGCACCTGGATCAACTATATTTTCTACAACCAACAACGATTTGTTAACTATACCCGTACTGCCTCGAAAGGACTAGCTGAGCAGTTAGAAGCCACCACTAGGGTAGCTAGGCAGAATCGATTGGCTCTAGACATGATGTTGGCAAATCAAGGGGGAGTGTGTAAAATGTTTGGAGAACAATGTTGTACTTTTATTCCCAATAACACCAGCCCTGATGGTAGTATCACCAAGGCCCTACTGGGACTAGATAAATTATCAGCTGAAATGAAGGGTGTAGCTGAGGTAGAAGAGTGGAATTGGTTTAAGGCCTTTTTTGGTAAGTACACATCTATGGTGGTTACTGGATTTCTGACCCTAATTGCTGTGTTTTTGCTTTTAATGTGTTGTGCTGCCTGTATCATCCCATGTTTAAGAAAGTCTGTTACAGATGTGGTGCAGGCTGTTGGTATGATGCCCCTCCTTGGAGCTCAAGTAGCTGATGCTGATACCGAATCAAGTCTTCATAGGAGGATGAGTCTGACTAAGGATGACCCTTGGTTTGCTATACGGGAGGTGGTTGAATAAAGTGGGGTTGAATAAGGTGTTTTCATAAGTCATTGTTTCCACAGGTTAAAAAATAAAAATAAAAATGTGTGTATATATATATATATATATAATCTTAATATTTCCTAGTATGTTAAGTGTCAGTGCTGTCCTAAACACCTAAGAGGGTTTTAAGTTCTTGGGTGGCTGGTAGCCACTCAGCATTAAGGGTGGAGAAACGAAGGATGAGCGGGTTGGTTGATTTGCTGTTACAGATGTGAGGGTTGTAAGTTTTGGAGTGACTGGTAGTTCTCTTTATATCCAGTAGGTGTAGCTGTAACAGGTTGAGGGTTTTTTTTACTTTTCTTAATGCATAAGCTTTGTATTTTTTGTATTGGGGTGAGTGACACCCTAGGGGGTGTCAAAAGGGGGACTGTAAGGGCTGATCTATGTTTTAGCTAATGAATATGTTAATCTACAACAAGAGTTATTAAGTGAATGTATTGTGTGATCATAGATCTTTAGAACTGCTGTAGGTTTGGGTAAGGGGGAGCTATGTGGAAGGAATGTGCTAGCTGGGGGTTTTATGATAGAACTGTGTCTTGTTGTAATATGGAGCTTGGACATCTACTGAGAAGACCACTACTTCCGTCAACTGGATTGCGTCACGAGGCTGGGACCAGCCTGCACGCCAACGATAGGCTGAGTAAGTTTAAACCACACTCAGCCTCTACTCCGACAGATCAGCAGGGAGCGGAAATTATCCTGTCGGAGTATTTAAGGAAGAACAAAGGATAGGACTCGCTCTCTTCTCTAGGCTATGCGCTTCTATAGCGCTGCTCGCTGATTCTCTCTCGCGCTCTCTTTCTCTCTCTCTCTCTCGCTCTTCTCATGCGCTGTTTGCCCTGCGTGGTGTCACAGTGAGCCTGTATATACGAACTTCATATTTACCATTTAAGGGTTTGCTAGAATAAAATACATAGATGATTTAAATGGCGTAGTAATCCTTTTGTTCCAATACCAGATTTGAATTGACGCGACCCAACACTGGACTTGCATCCTCATGAACTAAAATACCTAACGTTGCTAGGTAGTGTAAGGGCTGAACATGCTTAGCTAATTAATATGTTAATCTACAACAAGAGTTATTAACTGAATGTATTGTGTGATCATAAAACTTGTAGAACTGCTGTAGGCTTGTGTGTGGGGTAGCCATGTGGAAGGAATGTTCTAGCTTGATGGGTTCACGATAGAACTGTGTTTTGTGGTAACATGAGACAAGAACATCTGCTGAGAGAACAACTGCGTCCGGCAACTGGAGTGCGACACGAGGCTGGGACCTAGTGATGTGTCATGCGCAAAAGATGCGGCTCTGAGAGCCGATGCTTTGTAGTGAATCAGAAGAGCCGGCTCGCATCGAGTGAGAGCCGGCTCCCAGTTTTTTTCCTTTCGCTGCGTGCTTACAGGCAGAACTTTGTTTTGATTGGTCAGCAATCGCATCGCGGCCAATCAGATGTGAGGATATGGGATCATACCATTATGTAAAAAACAGAGAGGGGGGTGAAGTGAAGCGGCACTCCACTGCAAGTTAATGAGTCGTAACAACGTTAATAACGACACTGTCTGTCAGATAGCGGTGAGGAGAGTGTGTGAGTCGTAACTATGAGTGACACCCGAAAGAGAAGCAGCATCTGGCTCCAGTTTAAAGACAATGGAAACAACAAAGCAGAGTGCGTTCACTGCAAGATGAAAATTACTTTAAGAGCAGGTTCCACCACAAACCTGCATAGACATATGAGAACTGTCCATCCTACAGTGCAGTTAGAGGAGAGAGGGCAAGCTAGCACCCCATCTACAGATCCTGGTGTGTCTCATCCCCAAAAAACAGCAACTGCAGCAGCATCTACTGGCTTCCCCACACATGCAGGTATAACCTCTCCTACTGCAGCTCAAAGCAAAATAGGCCAGTTTATACCCAAAGTGATGACCCCATCCAAACAGCACAGCATTGATGTAGAGCTAGCTAAAATGATAGCTACTGATTTCCAACCCTTTTCAATTGTGGAGGACAGAGGTTTTAAAAGTTTTGTCAAAACTTTAAATCCCACATACACTCTTCCCAGTAGAAAAACATTGTCCCAAACAACAATACCTAAACTATATGACACAGAACGGGCATTATGGCAAGTAAGGGTGAAACAAGCTCCATCAGTTTGCCTGACAACTGACTGCTGGACCTCCAGAACAACCTGCTCTTTCATGGCTGTCACTTGCCATTTCATTGAAAATTACAAGATGACATCTTGCCTTTTGGACTGCTTTGAGTTCACAGAGAGACACACTGCAGAAAACCTAGCAGATGAGCTAGTAAGAGTGGCAAGTAGAGGACAAAGTAGTGTGCTGTGTGAGTGACAATGCAGCAAACATCACCAAAGCCATAAAAATTCTTAAGTGGACCCATCACCCATGTCTGGCACATACACTAAACCTCATGATTAGAGATGCCCTAAAGGTGGTCAAACCAACCGTGGATAAGTTGAAGGCTGTTGTGGAGTTTTTCCACAAAAGCACAGTTGCAACACAGAGGCTAAAGTCCACACAGTGCCAGATGGGGATGCCTGAACTGAGGCCCAAACAAGAGTGTGCCACCAGGTGGAACTCAACATTTTATATGTTGAAACAAATTCTTGAAACAAAAGATGCCATCATCTCCACCCTGGCCCTCATCAACGCACCAGTTGATGCTCTATGTCAAGAGGCATGGGAGCTGGTGAAAGAGGTCTGCACCGTCCTGCAACCATTTGAGGAGGTGACTGTGGAAATAAGTGCAGACAGGTACCTTGGACCATTTTTTTTCACTACTACCATTCAGTCACTATTATACATTGCAGAAACAATACAGTATAATGTGCCACATACTTTAAAAAAAGCTTCATTTTAAAAGTTGCTGTTTCTCTCCCTCAGCTATGTTTCTGCCTCAAAAATGCTCCTGCTATGCAAAGGTTTGCAGCGTGTGACAGCCCAACAGACTGTAACCATGCAGAAAGGGAAAGAATTGGTTGCAGCTCTTTGTTCAGCCATGGACCGGAAATTTCTGCGTATGGAGTACAACACTGTCCACTCAGAAACCACATTATTGGATCCTAGGTTTAAAAAACTTGCATTCAATGACAACAGAGCTGTTGATGAGGCACTTCAGAGAATTAGTGCAGCAGCAAGATGCACCCCTAGCAGCCAGCCAGCTCCGCCATTAGAAGGCCAAGTGTATGAGGAACCACAAACCTCTGTTGTTTGGAGGCTTTTTGATGAAAGAGCTACAGGAGATGCTACAAGAAGAAATCCTACAGCTGATGCTATACTGGAGGTGAGGTCTTATCTTGAGGAGCCCATCATCCAACGAGCAGAAGACCCACTGAGCTGGTGGCAGGCCAAGGCCTCAGTCTTTCCACGCCTGGCGAAGGTGATGGAAGGGAGACTGTGTATTGTGGCAACATCGGTTCCTTCAGAGAGAATCTTCTCAAAAACAGGGCAGATAATCTCAGAAAGAAGAAATAGGATCAGTCCATCAAAGCTGAGGCATCTGATTTTTTTGAATGCCAATCTTCACTGAGGACATTAATACTGTTTGCTTGAGTTTGGTTCTAGTTCTGTTCTAGTTCAATTCTGTTTATTTGCTGTTTTTTTGTTGTTAATTTGTGCAAAAAAATGTTTGATTAAAATGATTAAAAACAAAAGAATGCTTTTGTAACAAAATAAATGCATAAACACTGCACATGAAAGGGTTTTCAACACACAAACCATTTAGGGTAAAATAAAGGCCTACAAAAAAATCCTAAATTAAGAGCCGTTCAGGAGTCGAAAGAGCCGGCTCTTCTTTGGGAGCTGAGCCAAAAGAGCCGGCTCTCGGAAAAGAGCCGAACTTCCCATCACTACTGGGACCAGCCTGCACGCCAAAGTAAGTTTAAAACACAATCAGCCTCTACTCTGACAGGCCAGCAATGTGCGGGAACTATTCTGTCAGAGTATTTAAGGAAGAACAAAGGATAGGACGGCTCTGTTTGCTCGCTCTCATTCTCTGCTCTCTGTTTGCCCTGCGTGGTGTCACAGTGAGCCTGCATATACGAACTTCATACTTACCATTTAAGGGTTTGCTAGTATAAAATACATAGATGATTTAAACTGTGTAGTAATCCTTTTGTTTCAATACCAGATTTGAATTGACGCGACCTTAACAGTAGTTAGTAATATAACTAACGTTAGTCAGTCAAGTAGTTAACTACTTGATGTTTCAGTTGAGAATAACTTCCATAGCTAGTTAATAATGATACCAAACATTGGATTAGCAAATTGACACATACATTTGCTTGCTTTAGCAATATCATGCTGGAAAGCTAAGACTAAGAACTAGCTAGTTAGCTAATGTTAGAGTTGTCAATAACATATAGCTAGCTACTGTAGCTAGCGTTAGCTTATGCTATAGTTGTATTATCCGAACACTATGGGACCAATTCGTTTGGTCTTTCGTGCAAATAACAAGATACCTAAACGGGCTAGATTAAACGCACACAGCTTTATTATGAACAAATGGGCACTTACCGTTTGATCAGGGTCTATGTCAATTTGAATGATCTGCTGTTGCAGTGTTTTAAGCGTGATTTGCATTGTTGCGGTAGCTGACGCTGTTTTCACCTTGCGCTTCAATTACAGCTGTGTTTTAAAATATTCAAAAGTAAAACCGAAATAACATTAAACCCCAAATATAACCACACGTTCAAGCAAGAGAATATGTATCCATGACCATGAGATGTGTCCATGACATGAGCACTCAGCAAATCGCCATTTTTGATGACACAGAAGTAGGTGCAGCGAAAGGGTTTGCTTCCCAGTTTCCAGCCTCTCTCCCTGCAGCGCTCTCTGACAGCTACAACCACTGATCACATGAATGCGTCGGTGTCATCATACACCTAGGGTGCAGTTTATCCAGGTGGTAGTAAGATCTACAATCTACTCTGCGAGAACAAATGATGCTTTGCATTTATGTCGTGATCTGTTGACATTTGTGACCGATGGCGACTAACTGGGTTTACAAAACATATACAAATATATAACCAATTTACTAACGCTAGTATTTTATACTATATTTTAGGCTATTCGGGAGGATTACAATCACTAGGCAGAGTGGCACCTTTTTAATGAGGTACGGTCAAAGATTAATAGATCCATCTGTCCTTCTAACAAACATTGCAAGGCTACACGTACGATAAAGTATCTTAAGTAGAAGCTAATAAATATGTTTATGTTTTATGTTAACATTATATTGTATAGGCTACAATATTATTGTATAGACTGTGTAAATTCCTGTGTCTGTAAATGTGTCTGTACATTTGACTATTGCTGGCAACACCAATTCACCGAGTCAACTTCTGTGTGTGTGTGTGAATGTAGGCCACTTGGTCAATAAAGATTTTTATGATTCTGATATAACTCTGTAAACACGGTCAAATCATTTTGTAAATAATTGTACAACATTTTGGTGTGTGTGATTTGTTGATTATTTACGCTGGCAACGCGTAGTCAAGCGCAAATGGACCAAAAAGGCTTGATCATCATTTGGATTATGACATCACAATGTTACATGAGAAACATATTTTGATGTTCTGCAAAATAACTACAGATACACAGAAATGGGATGTTTGTGTTGCTGTATGAAGGTATATGTCTAGTCTGTGCTGTTCTTTATCTCATTCTATTCTTTTTAACTATTCCTAGTTTTTTCATTGTCTAATGATGTGTCCCAGAGGGTTTAACTACCTATTTGTTAGCCTATGATACAGAATTCAATATGATTGGGCCACGAGTTCTTTCTTTTTATGGTCAGATAATGTGGTTTGGTTGTGACCTTTGCTGCTAGTTCAAATATAACAAGCTCTGTTGTGAAGCAAGATATATATATATTTTTTGAAATGTACAATATTAGCTATATAATGTGTCTCCAAACAGAAAAAGAAGTGCAGAGTTCGCTTCGGGGTTGAGAGCCGCTGTCCATCGCCGTTCCCAATCCCACCCAAATTGACGCCATCGGATGCCAGCATGGTAACTGCGTCAGTTTGGAAAAACCGGGAGAAGAAGAACGTAAAGAATCACCAGCAACTTGATTCTTCCTTTCCCTCTTCTTTCCATTTGAAACTGTCTACAACATCTCTGATGCCACTCGACCCCTTGTCTGGCCGAACACCAATCGGCACTCCATCCCCCTCACCCCCTGGATCCCCGGCCAGATCCCCTTCCACTCTCTCCAAGTTCTTCAGCTTCTCCTCCCTCTCCTCTCTCCACATGTCCTCTCTCTCCTCTTCTTCATCATCTTCAGAGGAAGAATCACATACCTCCTTCCCTTTAAGTGCCTCCTTTGATTCCCTGACTGTCTCAAACCAGTCATCCTCCTCTGCCATTCCCCCCGGTCCTACCTGCCCTTCCTCCCCAACCCATTTCTCCTCCCTTGCCCCCCAGTCCTCCTCTCCAAACCCCCTAGACCACCATGGAGAGACCAACAAAGACAGTGAGACCGCCAGGTACTGCAGCCTGATATCAAATGTCATGCCAACACCATTGAATTGAATTGAAAAAGCCAACATATATATAGCTAACCTAATGCATATATCTGTGTGTCTTTACAGAGATCTCTTGAGCTCTGAGGTCAAAGAGGTGGGGGTAGTTGTTCCACAGGCAAAGAGAGTGGTGCCCCGAATTTCTGCCATTGCAGGTCTATAAATGGGTGTTATTTGTTGGCGCTATGTTTCTCCATTCATCTTTGACAAAGCTACTCTCTTACCACTGTCTGTCTCTCTGTCTCTGCAGAGGCCTCCATTGACCTGAGGGCTTCCTCTGTCTCCCTGGAGAGGTAAGTACTGTAGACAATACCCACCTTCATCTCACACGACTCTACCTAAGAGAGGTTACTCACACCATGACATGGTAAGGCATATCTGTATGCCTGTACGTTAAAACTGTGTTCAAACTGACAGACTGGTGTTGAGCTACTGCTGCTGAGGCCTGTAACCTGTCTCTCTTCCTCCAGGCCATTGGTCAGGTCTCGGGACGCCATGGCCCACCTCTGCAACCTGTTCAGCAAGAGTAGCACCCAGCTGGGGGAGCAGAGCTGCACAGGCGAGGGCAAAGACAACACCAAGCTCCTCGGGTAAAACACACACACACCTACGTAAACACACCTACTCTTATCTCTGAGCTCTGATTTTGTGTGGTACTCAAGAGTTATCTTACTTTCACGTCTTACAAATCCATTAATTAGTTTACCTTTGGTCCACAGTTCAGATATTAGTGTGTAACTGATGGCTTCTTTCCCACAGGTTGCCTAATATTGGCAACACCTGCTTCATGAACTCTGCTCTGCAGTGCCTGCTGGGGCTACCAGCATTTTGCAGAGACATCCTGAGACAGCAGGACATCTGGAGTTCCTCCCCCTCCTCTAAACTGCTCAGGTATACAGCCTCGCTCTCACCCTCCTGTCCCACCTGTACACACAATGGCCTACCCACCTAGGCGCTTATAGTTACAGTACACAAGTCTCGCCTCAATGTATGTACAGTTGAAGTCGGAAGTTTACATACACTTAGGTTGAAGTCATTAAAACTCATTTTTCAACCACTCCACAGATTTCATGTTAACAAACTATAGTTCTGGCAAGTCGGTGAGGACATCTACTTTGTGCATGACACAAGTAATTCTTCCAACAATTGTTTACAGACAGATTATTTCACTTATAATTCATTATATCACAATTCCAGTGGGTCAGACGTTTACCTACATTAAGTTGACTGTGCCTTTAAACAGCTTGGAAAATTCCAGAAAATGATGTCATGGCTTTAGAAGCTTCTGATAGGCTAATTAACATAGTTTGAGTCAATTATGGTTGTATTTCAAGGCCTAGCTTCAAACTCACTGCCTCTTTGCTCGACATCATGGGAAAATCAGAAGAAATCAGCCAAGACCTCAGAAAAAATATTGCAGACCTGGTTCATCCTTGGGAGCAATTTCCAAATGCCTGAAGGTACCATGTTCATCTGTACAAACAATAGTACCCAAGTATAAACACCATGGGACCACGCAGCCGTCATCCCACTCAGGAAGGAGACGTGTTCTGTCTCCTAGAGAAGAATGTACTTTGGTGCGAAAAGTGCAAATCAATCCCAGAACAAGAGCAAAGGACCTTGTGAAAATGCTGGAGGAAACCGGTACAAAAGTATCTATATCCACAGTAAAACGAGTCCTATATCAACATAACCTGAAAGGCCACTCAGCAAGGAAGAAGCCACTGCTCTAAAACCGCCATAAAAAAGCCAGACTACAGTTTTCAACTGCACTTGGGGACAAATATCGTACTTTTTTGAGAAATGTCGTCTGGTCTGGTGAAAAAAAAAAAATAGAACTGTTTGGCCATAATGACCATCGTTATGTTCGGAGGAAAAAGGGGGATGCTTGCAAGCCGAAGAACACCATTCAAACCGTGAAGCACGGGGGTGCCAGCATCATGTTGTGTGGGTGCTTTGCTGCAGGAGGAACTCTTCACAAAATAGATGGCATCAAGAGGAAGGAAAGACATCTCAAGACATCAGTCAGGAATTTAAAGCTTGTTGGCTGCTTCCACATATGCTGAGCACTTGCTGGCTACTTTTCCTTAAGCGCAAACCAGATGGGATGGCGTATCGCTGCAGAATGCTGTAGTAGCCATGCTGGTTCAGTGTGCCTTGAATTCTAAATAAATCACAGACAGTGTCACCAGCAAAGCACCCCCACACCATCACACCTCCTCCTCCATAATTCACGGTGGGAACCACACATGCGGAGATCATCCGTTCACCTACTCTGCGTCTCACAAAGATACGGCGGTTGGAACCAAAAATCTCAAATTTGGACTCATCAGACTAAAGGACAGATTTCCACCGGTCTAATGTCCATTCCTCGTGTTTCTTGGCCCAAGCAAGTCTCTTCTTCTTATCAGTGTCCTTTAGTAGTGGCTTCTTTGCAGCAATTCAACCATAAAGGCCTGATTCACACAGTCTCCTCTGAACAGTTGATGTTGAGATGTGTCTGTTACTAGAACTCTGTGAAGCATTTATTTGGTCTGCAATCTGAGGTGAAGTTATCCTCTGCAGCAGAGGTAACTCTGGGTCTTCCTTTCCTGTGGCGGTCCTCATGAGACCCAGTTTCATCATAGCGCTTGATAGGTTTTGCGACTGCACTTGAAGAAACTTGAAATGTTCTGAAATTGACTGACCTTCATGTCTTAAAGTAATGATAGACTGTGGTTTCTCTTTGGTAATTTGAGCTGTTCTTTCCATAATATGGACTTGGTCTTTCACCAAATAGGGCTATCTTCTGTATACCACCGCTTTATTTTTAAGATAAAACCACACTTAAATCAGCCACTGACAGGTGATTTCCTGTCACAATCAGGAATCGGTTTAATCAAATTTGATCAGAGGCAAAAGTAGAAACACAGAGCTATCCTGTGGCCAAAGTGAGAGAGAGTGAAACCTGAATGCATGCTCTTTGTCTCCCTCCACAGCTGCTTTGCCGAGTTACATCAGGCAAGGCTTTCTGGGGGTACTGTTAATGCTAAGAAAATGGAAAAGAAGAAAATCCTTCAAACAGTTAAGAGCTGTCTCTCTGTTGGCAACAAGGACTATGAGTACGACGATGAACAGGTAAGATACTATAGGCTGAACACTCACTTCCCAATAAACCTGTGACACGTGACAATCTTTTTTCATAGCTCTATTTCAGTTGTAGTTGTTGATGTATTTTCTGTTTCTTTCCCATTATTCTCTTAGGATGCCCATGAATGTTTGGTGCTCCTCCTCTTTCAGCTGAAGGAGGAGGGTATGGCATTAAAGGGCTCACGAGAGCCATACACCTGTCCCGTGAAGCAGTTAGAATTCAAGCTGAAGACTACCCGTACCTGCACCAGGTAACAGCTGTCATTTGTATACGGTGTACCTTGATGTCTTCATCACATTATGAGGAGGTTTAATGTCAGCCCAAAATGAAGGATACAGAGGTAAAGCATTACGCTAGTTAGTATGTAGAGGGATCTAAGGTTTGTGTTTGAGAGCTGATGCATTTCTATCCGTACTTCTGAAGCTGTGGAGTTATAGTGTATGGTCAGGAGGACTACAGTCACTTGTCACTGAGCCTGAGCCATTACCTGACAGACAGCCTTGACCTCTACTTTAAGGTCAGCACTTATCTTAAACCAAGAGTTAGTGAGTATGTCAAGGAACACTATCACTAATGTCATAATGTTCATCATTGTATTGCTGTGCTTTGTCACCTAGCCATCTGCGTTAGAGTGTGCATGCAGGGAGTGCTCAGGTAGCATGGCATCTGTGACTAGGAACTTCCTCACGCTGCCCAGGTCAGTCCCCCATCATCCATCCAACATCATCTACCGCCATCAATTGATAGTCCTTATCTAACTCACCAAACTGGGTTATTGATTTGAGTGCAAGACTGATTCCTTTGTCTGTCTGTCTGTCTGTCTGTCTGTCTGTCTGTCTGTCTGTCTGTCTGTCTGTCTGTCTGTCTGTGTGAATGCCTACCTGTCTGTCTGTCTGTCTGTGTGAATGCCTACCTGTCTGTCTGTCTCTGAGCAGGGTCCTAATGCTTCATGTGAAGCGGTTTACTGCAGGCAACTGGGAGCCAGAGAAGGTGGATGATCCCATGTCCATCCCTGCAGAACTGACCCTCCTAGCCCTCTGTGGGGAGACAGCACCTGTCCAGCATGGAGCCAGGTTGGTTTACACTCTGTTTGGGGACATTGCACATTGAGTAGCCAACACAAACTAGATAATTATTTTCAATGCCATCGATTTACACAGGGCAAGCTCACTGGGGAACAACAACGTGGACAACACACCTGCAAACTCCCCGAAATGCACCCTTGATAGACCAGGTAGGACATTGTGTTACTGACATCACGCAGAACAGCCACTCATGAAACAGGACTGTTGAGAAAAGAAAGTTGGAAGCTGAAGTTAAGAGTATATTTGTAGATAGGTTTCCACTTCACTTTTTGGTTTATATTTACAATATATTTGATATACCCCACCAGCTTCAAATTCCTCTGACCAGCTAGAGAAACCAGCTGATAGTGAGAAAGGGCAGCAGGCAGCCGCTGTGGTGAGGAGAGAGAGAGACAGAAATAAATAACAGATCATTAGATCCAGTTGAGATAGTGGGCGAATCAAGATAAGGCAGTTATATAAGGCACAAAATAAGAATCCTATTATTAAATGTGTTTCCTTACAGAGACACCAGCCAGACAATATCTACAAATTGTCAAGTGTGATCTCACATCTGGGAGACAACATGTATACAGGTAAAATGCACGCACGCACGCATTCATGCTCGCACGCACACAATTCTGAAAGCTTAATGTACACTCTATTCGGTCTCCCTTGTTCCCCAGGCCACTACATCAGTGATGTTTTGGACAGCCATGGCAGTGGCTGGCTCTGCCTGGATGACGCACGTGTCTTGAGGACAGATGAGGCCACTGTGCTGAGGGCAAGGGCACAGACTGCCTACATCCTGTTCTACGTCTGCAGGTAAGGCTCTAGCCCACACATTTGAGAAGAACGTCACAAATGGAGTCAATGACTACAATGAGTAATCAAGAAAGAAAAGTGTTTACCAAAGTTAGAATGCTGATTAAATGACCACGTATTAAGAATTATCCCTTTAACCTGTAATCCCTCTACACATGTTATTGTCCAGACATTGTATGTGAGATCTCCCTGTCACTTCTCATTGTAGTGGAGCAGGTGAAGGAGACCAGGTCCCTCAGGACCAGGAGCAGCACCAGGAGAACCCGTCATACAACTCAGGGAGAAGCACAGAGCTCAGGGACCACCTGGAGTAATACCTACCACAACACCAAGAAACATCAGATGACAGTCAGAATCAAATTAAGCTGCCCTAGACCACCATCAGGCTGCCCTAGACCACCAGGCTTCCCTAGATCCCCAGGGAATAAAGCTGCCCTAGATCACCATCAATCTCCCCTAGACCACCAGGGAATCATTCTGCTCTAAACCACCAGGACATCAGGCTCCCCTAAACCAGCAGGACATCAGGCTGTCCTAGACCAGCAGGACGTCAGGCTGTCCTAGACCAGCAGGACGTCAGGCTGTCCTAGACCAGCAGGACGTCAGGCTGTCCTAGACCAGCAGGACATCAGGCTGTCCTAGACCACCAGAAGAAACAGTCTACACCATTGTATGTTTACAATATAAAGCATCTCACCGACCTAGTGCCATTTATTTTCCTTTACTGTACATGGTAGGTAATAAATGTACCTATAGTGCATTCAGAAAATATTCAGACCCCTTGACGTTTTTCACATTTTGTTATGTTACAGCCTTATTCTAAAATGTATTAAATTGTTTTGGTTCCTTCTCATTCATCTACACACAATACCCCATAATGGCAAAGCAAAAACAGGTTTTTAGAAATTAAAAAAACTAATAGCTGAAATATTAAATTTACATTAGTATTCAGACCCTTTACTCAGTACTTTGTTGAAGCACCTTTGGCAGCGATTACAGACTCGAGTCTTCTTGGGTATGACGCTACAAGCTTGGCACACCTGCATTGTCCCCAAGCCACTCCTGCGTTGTCTTGGCTGTGTTCTTAGCGGGTTGTTATCCTGTTGGAAGGTGAACCTTCACCCCAGTATGAGGTACTGAGCGCTCTGGAGCAGATTTTCATCAAGGATATCCCCACAGCATGATGCTGCCACCACCATGCTTCACAGTAGAAATGGTGCCGGGTTTCCTCCAGACGTGACGCTTGGCATTCAGGCCAAAGAGTTCAATCTTGGTTTCATTCGACCAGAGAATCTTGTTTCTCATGGTCTGAGAGTCTGTAGGTGCCTTTTGGCAAACTCCAAGCGGGCTGTCATGTGCCTTTTACTGAGGTGTGGCTTCCGTCTGGCCACTCTACCATATAGGCCTGATTGGTGGAGTGCTGCAGAGATGGTTGTCCTTCTGGAAGTTTCTTCTATCTCCACAGAGGAACTCTGGAGCTCTGTCAGAGTGACCATTGGGCTCTTGGTCACTTCCCTGACCAAGGCCCTTCTCCCCCGATTGCTCAGTTTGGTCGGGCAGCCAGCTCTAGGAAGAGTCTTGGTGGTTCCAAACTTCTTCCATTTAAGAATGATGGAAGACATTTCCTTTGACCTCATGGCTTGGTTTTTGCTTTAACATACACTGTCAACTGCAGGACCGTTGTGTGGCTTTCCAAATTATGTACAATCAATTGAATCTACCACAGGTGGACTCCAATCAAGTTGTAGAAACATCTCAAGGATGATCAATAGAAACAGGATGCACCTTTCGAGTTTCATAGCAAAAGATTTGAATGCTTTTTTAAATATATTTTTTTTATACATTTGCTAGAATTTCTTAAAATACATGTTTTTTCGCTTTGTCATTATTGGGTAGTGTGTAGATTGATGAGGATTTTTATTTAATCCATTGTCTAATAAGTCAGTAACGGAACAAAATGTGGAAAGACAAGGGGTCTGAATACTTTCCGAATGTACTGTATGAAAGAGTCAATCCCCATCATTCATGTTCTATAATGGATATGTTTATTGGTCTTTTACAACAACAACAAAAAGTCTAGAAATACAAGAAATAAAAGGAGATGAATACCTGGTTGTCAACTGCCAGTCCACTAATAATAACAACCTTCAGGATGTTAAAGCTTTGAACCCAATTAAATCCTACTTTCTGCCTGGCAGACAGAAGGCTCCATATATCATTCTGTTTTAATACTGGTTCATACCAACACGATGGGAGAGGTGCTTATGGTATGATATGACACTAAAGCTATGAAACTGGTTCAAACACTATACACGTTTTTTCCCCATGTCCATCCATGTTGCTTTATTGAGAAGTGTCTAAGGCACTTTCAAAATAAACATTATAGAAACCTTTTTTCCCCAATTTGTTATTGCTTAAAATGAATAATAAAGGCCTCTAATACGTAATTAGTCATTTACAAAATGGTAATTTATTTTTAACATCTAACAATCAAGGCATCAACAAGTGTTCACATTCAAATTGATCTATTGCTCAACTCTGAACCGATGAATTAAAACCAACGCTCAAACACAATATAACTTCAATAAAACATAAATGACCCTTCTGTAAATCATGCTCATATTATTCAGCCATTTGTAATGCATTGATATTGAGGTGTCAAAGAAACCTTATGCGTTTCGAGTTAAGCATTTTGTACATGGTACAGAAAACATAACTGAATAGGCAGAATTATACAGAGCAATATACTGTAGTGTCAAGCAAACATTTGGGCATTTGGGCCAACGCTCCAAGTCTGACAAACCTAATTCCACACACTATCGTACAACACTTACGATTGATATGTCAAATATAAAATGGTGGGTTATTGGACAATGTTCTAATGCTAAAGGTAACAGGGTATTTTGCTGGTGGTACAATGTCATTCACCAAGACTGGCTGCCTGAAAAACCTCTTATTCACGTACAGCTATTTTTATACTAAACTAAGTGAATTGCAGTAGCTCTATGACAACGGTGGGATCATCATTTAGGCTTCCATTAAAAAATCAGTCCCTAGCTTATGCTGTGCTTTGTTTTACATATCCTGGTCCAATTCTGTACAATCATCAAAGACACATGTTTATACAGACGTGTGTGCAGTTGTCCACTTGTGTGCCAGTAAGCCAGCTGAAATGAAAGTGGTTCAATTCTAGTTAGAGGGCTGTTTGAATCTAATGGGTGTTCCAGGGAACTAGCTTAACAAAATTATGTTAAACTCCTGTTATTTGTTTTCGAGTGCTTATGCACACTCAGACTCTGATGCAATTTAAATGTACTTTTATCTGCAATTGATCCAAGGCTTGATGCGCAGTATATTCATATAGAGGAGATTATGGATTTGCTTGGCCCTGCAGCTTGCCATGGAGTGGTAAGGCATAGTAGTGGGGTCCACTGCTGGTGTCTGGGGTTAGGCGGACAGGGGTAAGGGTTGTAGATAGATAGGTACTTTATTGATCCCCGAGGGGGACATTTCTTAAACTTGTGGGGGCAGAGGCCATGCTGCATGTGGGCTGGAGGGAGAGCTTCTACTCTGGTTGGGGAGCTGCTGGTGTCTCGTTGGCATTGGCATCGGTGGGCTTGTTTTCCACCTCGTCGTCGGATAGGAGGTCGAGCGATGCTCCCTCCACCTGTAGCTGACGCCGGCCCGAGCGGCTGGAGGAGAAACTGATGGGGCCTCCACGCCTGCAGGGGACAGAGGGGCCAGGAGAGGTGGAGCGGTATTAGTAATGAGGGCCATCAATGTGGCCAATATACACAACTGTTTGTGTGAAAATATCATCTTAGAGTTAACCTCCATACTAACTAGGACCCACTGTGGGCAGGTTGTGTGCATGTGTCTACTATGTCAGTATGTGTGTGTGTGGGGGGGTCTTTAAATACCTGAGGCGGCTCTTGAGTGTGTTGACCTCACGGCTGAGGCCCTCGCTGGCCTCGGTGGCATCGTCCAGCTCCCTCTGCAGCTTGCTTCAGTAGGCGTTGGCACAAGTGGCCTCCTCCTCAGCCTCCTCAAGCTGCCTCTTCAGCTGCTTCATACGAGAGTTGGCCTTCTCCATCTGACTCAGCCAGGAGTCACAACACATCAACAGTGATGAACAGTCAATACTAATACTTACAATACTTAGCAGTCCTGTGGTCCAATGGTTACTGGAAAGAACCTACTGTAGGAAAGATTCAAATCCTAAATCTTCACACCTGTCCAATCCTGTCCCACCTTTGCAAGTTGTACTAAATTGGATAGAATTCCTTCTTTAGCTATGTAAATCTTAAAAATGCACTACGCAGAATTCGCCTAATTTCTGTTTATGTGTCAAAAAAAACGTGTATTGATGAAAACCTGCTCAAGAGCGCTCAGGACCTCAGACTGGGGGCGAAGGTTCACCTTACAACAGGACAATGACCCTAAGCACACAGCCAAAACAATGCAGGAGTGGCTTCGGGACAAGTCTCAATGTCCTTGAGTGGCCCAACCAGAGCCCGGACTTGAACCTGATCGAAGATCAATCAAATGTATTTATAAAGCCCTTTTTACATAAGCAGATGTCGCAAAGTGCTATACAGAAACCCAGCCTAAAACCCCAAACAGCAAGCAATGCGGATGAGACCTGAACATAGCTGTGCAGAAGCACTCCCCATCCACCCTGACAGCTTGAGAGGATTTTCAGAGAAGAATGGGAGAAACTCCCCAAATACAGTTTGAATACTTTATGTAAATGTAATATTTAAAGTAGTTTTTTTTGTATACATTAGCAAAAATAAATATTTAACCCTGTTTTTTCTTTGTCATTATGAGGTATTGTGTGTAGATTGATCAGGGGGGGGGGGACTATTTTATCCATTTTAGAATACGGCTGTAACGTAACAAAATGTGGTCAAGGGGTCTGAAAACATTTTCCAAATGCACTGTACAGAAGATGTAATACTAAAGCAGAGATATAGGCAGATGGACTTACCCTCAGCTACAGTAGGGGTCTCTGTGCCTGTGCGGGCAGATGCAGGAAGCTGTGCTGGGGGATTAGTCTCTTGGACCGGACTGCTAGGAATGCCCTGGAAACACACAGCAGCACACTCACAGCACTAACGGACAGGGTGGTTCTAAACAGAGGGTACACATAAAACTATGTTTTAGCGTCAATGTGATGTAATAGTGTTTTTGGTAAAAATGTAGTACACCAGTGTTAAACTGAATGCCGAAAGCCGATGTCGCACAGCGCTGGGTTAATTTTGCTGAGTCATTGTACATGCTGCCATGTTGCAGTTTCATCAAATATCACGGTAGTATATTGTACAGTGTAATTTTGCATTCATGGTCTTTTTTGGGGCTAATGTTCAGTGTCATTGTGTATGGTGCCTGGTTGCACAGAATTGTGTATCCTAGGTAGTGGTGTGGTGTGTTGACGATTCTCACAGTGAGGAGGTACTCCACGGCCCGGTGAGGGTTGTTGAAGCTGGCCCGGAGAGCAGCTACCACTCTCTCTCTCTCATAGCCCATAGACATGATCTCTGTCAGCATGGTCTCATACTCTGTTCCTGTCACTGACCAAAATAAACAAGTTATTACCCATCTACATGAGTTACAATGGACTATATTTACCCCCATAAACACATAGCTACTAGAAGGCATCTTACAAATCCCCATACTTTCATCAATCTAGCAACACAGCAGATACATTCCACACTGATGCATTATTCACATAGCCAGGCCGAAGTCCTTCACTCACCCAAGGCAGAGGAGGCATCTCCCCCCTGGACCTCCACACTGGGGTCTGAGCTGCAAACAGAATGACAGGGTCAACCACCCAGTCAACTCATTCAAAACATTCAGTGGTTTTTATAAGGGAGTATATTGTCTTCGGTCTGCCTACCTGGCTGGAGCCGGGGGCTCTGTGACTGTAGGTGTGGGCTCGTCTAGGGGGATGGCTGCAGGGGACGGGCCCGCAGACGACGAGGACCCAGAGTCCTGGACAGGGGCCTTGGGTGCCTCTGAGGAAGGTGTTGAAGCGGCTGTGGCAGACTTTGCCTAGATTAGAGGAGATATAAACAGGCTATTACTGTTTGGACACCATGTCATCTATGCAGATAATCATGTAACCCCCAAAAATGTGGGTGCAGCTCATTAAGAGTCCAAGTGAAATGGATTAGGGAAATGTACCTTCGATACCATAACTACAACGAAATTCTTCTCATCAATGTTATAGTCTTTAATAGGTGTGTCATCTTGCAGGATTTTGCCAGCATATATGAGCTTCTGTCCAGACACTGGGAAGTTATCTTCTCCTTCAGTGCCTTCACCTGTTGAAATCAAAAAGAAGGGATTTTCCCTTTTCACCCGGGTTGGCAAAACACTTGAGTGGGAAATAGTTAGCTGTTCAGCCTTACTTTAATTGTAAGACACAGTGCAACCCTTCCAAAATTGAATTTCCCAACGTTTTACATTGAGGTTTATCTTACATGATGTAGTTAGCTAGCTATTGTCACTGAATGACCTAGTTAGTAAACGTCTGCTAGAATCTTGCTAGTTAATCAGCTAACTGGACTTGCAACTAAAATACCTAACGTAGCTAGCTAGCTAGTAATATAACTAACGGTAGTTAGTCATGTAGTTAACTAGTTGATGTTTCAGTTGAGAATAACTTACATAGCTAGTTAATAATGATACCAAACATTGGATTAGCAAATTGACACATACATTTGCTTGCTTTAGCAATGTCATGCTGGAAAGCTAAGACTAAGAACTAGCTAGTTAGCTAATGTTAGGGTTGTCAATAACATCTAGCTAGCTACTGTTGCTAGCGTTAGCTTATGCTATAGTTGTATTATCCGAACACTATGGGACCAATTCGTTTGGTCTTTCGTGCAAATAACAAGATACCCAAACGGGCTAGATTAAACACACACATCTTTATTATGAACAAATGGGCACTTACCGTTTGATCAGGGTCTATGTCAATTTGAATGGTCTGCTGTTGCAGTGTTTTAAGCGTGATTTGCATTGTTGCGGTAGCTGATGCTTTTTTCACCTTGCGCTTCAATTACAGCTGTGTTTTAAAATATTCCAAAGTAAAACCGAAATAACATTAAACCCCAAATATAACCACACGTTCAAGCAAGAGAATATGTATCCATGACCATGAGATGTGTCCATGACATGAGCACTCAGCAAATCGCCATTGTTGATGACACAGAAGTAGGTGCAGCGAAAGGGTTTGCTTCCCAGTTTCCAGCCTCTCTCCCTGCAGCGCTCTCTGACAGCTACAACCACTGATCACATGAATGCGTCGGTGTCATCATACACCTAGGGTGCAGTTTATCCAGGTGGTAGTAAGATCTACAATCTACTCTGCGAGAACAAATGATGCTTTGCATTTATGTCGTGATCTGTTGACATTTGTGACCGGTGGCGACTAACTGTACATTTGACTATTGCTGGCAACACCAATTCACCGAGTCAACTTCTCTGTGTGTGTGTGTGTGTGAATGTAGGCCACTTGGTCAATAAATATTTTTCTGATTCTGATATAACTCTGTAAACACGGTCAAATCATTTTGTAAATAATTGTACAACATTTTGGTGTGTGTGATTTGTTGATTATTTACGCTGGCAACGCGTAGTCAAGCGCAAATGGACCAAAAAGGCTTCATCATCATTTGGATTATGACATCACAATGTTACATGAGAAACATATTTTGATGTTCTGCAAAATAACTACAGATACACAGAAATGGGATGTTTGTGTTGCTGTATGAAGGTATATGTCTAGTCTGTGCTGTTCTTTATCTCATTCTATTCTTTTTAACTATCCCTAGTTTTTTCATTGTCTAATGATGTGTCCCAGAGGGTTTAACTACCTATTTGTTAGCCTATGATACAGAATTCAATATGATTGGGCCACGAGTTCTTTCTTTTTATGGTCAGATAATGTGGTTTGGTTGTGACCTTTGCTGCTAGTTCAAATATAACAAGCTCTGTTGTGAAGCAAGATATATATATATATTTTTTGAAATGTACAATATTAGCTATATAATGTGTCTCCAAACAGAAAAAGAAGTGCAGAGTTCGCTTCGGGGTTGAGAGCCGCTGTCCATCGCCGTTCCCAATCCCACCCAAATTGACGCCATCGGATGCCAGCATGGTAACTGCGTCAGTTTGGAAAAACCGGGAGAAGAAGAACGTAAAGAATCACCAGCAACTTGATTCTTCCTTTCCCTCTTCTTTCCATTTGAAACTGTCTACAACATCTCTGATGCCACTCGACCCCTTGTCTGGCCGAACACCAATCGGCACTCCATCCCCCTCACCCCCTGGATCCCCGGCCAGATCCCCTTCCACTCTCTCCAAGTTCTTCAGCTTCTCCTCCCTCTCCTCTCTCCACATGTCCTCTCTCTCCTCTTTTTCTTCTTCTTCATCTTCAGAGGAAGAATCACACACCTCCTTCCCTTTAAGTGCCTCCTTTGATTCCCTGACTGTCTCAAACCAGTCATCCTCCTCTGCCACTCCCCCCGGTCCTACCTGCCCTTCCTCCCCAACCCATTTCTCCTCCCTTGCCCCCCAGTCCTCCTCTCCAAACCCCCTAGACCACCATGGAGAGACCAACAAAGACAGTGAGACCGCCAGGTACTGCAGCCTGATATCAAATGTCATGCCAACACCATTGAATTGAATTGAAAAAGCCAATATATATATATAGCTAACCTAATGCATATATCTGTGTGTCTTTACAGAGATCTCTTGAGCTCTGAGGTCAAAGAGGTGGGGGTAGTTGTTCCACAGGCAAAGAAAGTGGTGCCCCGAATTTCTGCCATTGCAGGTCTGTAAATGGGTGTTATTTGTTGGCACTATTTTTCTCCATTCATCTTTGACAAAGCTACTCTCTTACCACTGTCTGTCTCTCTGTCTCTGCAGAGGCCTCCATTGACCTGAGGGCTTCCTCTGTCTCCCTGGAGAGGTAAGTACTGTAGACAATACCCACCTTCATCTCACACGACTCTACCTAAGAGAGGTTACTCACACCATGACATGGTAAGGCATATCTGTATGCCTGTACGTTAAAACTGTGTTCAAACTGACAGACTGGTGTTGAGCTACTGCTGCTGAGGCCTGTAACCTGTCTCTCTTCCTCCAGGCCATTGGTCAGGTCTCGGGACGCCATGGCCCACCTCTGCAACCTGTTCAGCAAGAGTAGCACCCAGCTGGGGGAGCAGAGCTGCACAGGCGAGGGCAAAGACAACACCAAGCTCCTCGGGTAAAACACACACACACACACCTACGCAAACACACCTACTCTTATCTCTGAGCTCTGATTTTTGTGTGGTACTCAAGAGTTATCTTACTTTCACGTCTTACAAATCCATTAATTAGTTTACCTTTGGTCCACAGTTCAGATATTAGTGTGTAACTGATGGCTTTTTTCCCACAGGTTGCCTAATATTGGCAACACCTGCTTCATGAACTCTGCTCTGCAGTGCCTGCTGGGGCTACCATCATTTTGCAGAGACATCCTGAGACAGCAGGACATCTGGAGTTCCTCCCCCTCCTCTAAACTGCTCAGGTATACAGCCTCGCTCTCACCCTCCTGTCCCACCTGTACACACAATGGCCTACCCACCTAGGCGCTTATAGTTACAGTACACAAGTCTCGCCTCAATGTATGTACAGTTGAAGTCGGAAGTTTACATACACTTAGGTTGAAGTCATTAAAACTCATTTTTCAACCACTCCACAGATTTCATGTTAACAAACTATAGTTCTGGCAAGTCGGTGAGGACATCTACTTTGTGCATGACACAAGTAATTCTTCCAACAATTGTTTACACACAGATTATTTCACTTATAATTCATTATATCACAATTCCAGTGGGTCAGAAGTTTACCTACATTAAGTTGACTGTGCCTTTCAACAGCTTGGAAAATTCCAGAAAATGATGTCATGGCTTTAGAAGCTTCTGATAGGCTAATTAACATAGTTTGAGTCAATTATGGTTGTATTTCAAGGCCTAGCTTCAAACTCACTGCCTCTTTGCTCGACATCATGGGAAAATCAGAAGAAATCAGCCAAGACCTCAGAAAAAATATTGCAGACCTGGTTCATCCTTGGGCGCAATTTCCAAATGCCTGAAGGTACCACGTTCATCTGTACAAACAATAGTACCCAAGTATAAACACCATGGGACCACGCAGCCGTCATCCCACTCAGGAAGGAGACGTGTTCTGTCTCCTAGAGAAGAATGTACTTTGGTGCGAAAAGTGCAAATCAATCCCAGAACAAGAGCAAAGGACCTTGTGAAAATGCTGGAGGAAACAGGTACAAAAGTATCTATATCCACAGTAAAACGAGTCCTATATCAACATAACCTGAAAGGCCACTCAGCAAGGCCTTTCAGGTTATGTTGACCTATTGACCTCATCCCGTCAGTAGAGGACGCCTGGTTGTTCTTTAAAAGTGCTTTCCTCACCATCCTAAATAAGCATGCCCCTTTCAAAAAACGTAGAACTAAGAATAGATATAGCCCTTGGTTCACCCCAGACTTGACTGCACTAGACCAACACAAAAACATCCTGTGGCGCACTGCATTAGCATCGAATAGCCCCCGCGATATGCAGCTATTCAGGGAAGTCAGGAACAAGTACACACAGTCAGTTAGAAAAGCAAAGGCCAGCTTTTTCAAACAGAAATTTGCTTCCTGTTGTACTAACTCCAAAAAGTTCTGGGACACTGTAAAGTCCATGGAGAATAAGAGCACCTCCTCCCAGTTGCCCACTGCATTGAGGCTCGGAAACACTGTTACCACCGATAAATCCACGATTATCGAAAATTTCAATAAGCATTTTGCTACAGCTGGCCATGCTTTCCACCTGGCTACCCCTACCCCGGCCAACAGCTCTGCACCCCCGGCAGCTACTTGCCCAAGCCCCCCCCGCTTCTCCTTCACCCAAATCCAGACGGCTGATGTTCTGAAAGAGCTGCTAAGTCTGGACCCCGACAAATCTGCTGGGCTAGATAATCTGGACCCTCTCTTTCTGAAATGATCAGCCAAAATTGTTGCAACACCTATCACTAGCCTGTTCAACCTCTCTTTCGTATCGTCTGAGATCCCTAGAGATTGGAAAGCTGCCGCGGTCATCCCCCTATTCAAAGGAGGAAACACTCTAGACCCAAACTGTTATAGACCAATATCCATCCTGCCCTGCCTTTCTAAAGTTTTCGAAAGCCAAGTTAACAAACAGATAACTGACCACTTCGAATCCCACCGTACCTTCTCTGCTATGCAATCTGGTTTCCGAGCTGGTCATGGGTGCACCTCAGCTACGCTCAAGGTACTGAACGATATCATAACCGCCATCGATAAAAGACAGTACTGTGCAGCCGTTTTCATCGACCTGGCCAAGGCTTTCGACTCTGTCAATCACCGCATTCTTATTGGCAGACTCAACAGCCTTGGTTTCTCAAATGACTGCCTTGCCTGGTTCGCTAACTACTTTGCAGACAGAGTTCAGTGTGTCAAATCGGAGGGCCTATTGTCCGATCCTCTGGCAGTCTCTATGGGGGTGCCACAGGGTTCAATTCTTGGGCCAACCCTTTTCTCTATATACATCTACGATGTCGCTCTCGCTGCTGGTGACTCTCTGATCCATCTCTACGCAGATGACACCATTCTGTATACATCTGGCCCCTCTTTGGATACTGTGTTTACTAACCTTCAATCAAGCTTCAATGCCATACAACACTCCTTCCGTGGCCTCCAACTGCTCTTAAACGCTAGTAAAACTAAGTGCATGCTTTTCTATCGAACGCTGCCCGCACCCGCCCACCGGACTATCATCACTACTCTCGACGGATCCGAATTAGAATACGTGGACACCTACAAATACCTAGGCATCTGGTTAGACTATAAACTCAACTTCCAGACTCACATCAACCATCCAGAATTGGCTTCCTATTTCGCAACAAAGCCTCCTTCACTCATGCTGCCAAACATGCCCTTGTAAAACTGACTATCCTACCGATCCTTGATTTCGGCGATGTCATTTACAAACTAGCCTCCAATACTCTACTTAGCAAATTGGATGTAGTCTATCACAGTGTCATGCGTTTTGTCACCAAAGCCCCATATACTACCCACCACTGCGACCTGTATGCTCTCGTTGGCTGGCCTTCATTATATATTCGTCGCCAAACCCACTGACTCCAGGTCATCTATAAGTCTTTATTAGGTAAATCCCCGCCCTATCTCAGCTCACTGGTCACTATAGCAACACCCACCCGTAGCATGCGCTCCAGCAGGTATATCTCACTGGTCACCACCAAAGCCAACACCTCCTTTGCTCGCCATTCCTTCCAGTTCGCTGCTGCCAATGACTGGAACGAATTGCAAAAATCATTGAAGCTAGAGGTTCCTATCTCCCTCAATAACTTTAAGCATCAGTTGTCAAAGCTGCTTATCGATCACTGCACCTGTATATAGCCCTTCTGTAAATAGCCCACACTACTACCTCATCCCCATATTTATTTTTGTTTATTTTCACTAATCTTGCACTCCAGTATCTCTATTTGCACATCATAATTTGCACATTCTTCATTCCTGTGTTAATGATGATAATTCTGTAATTTATGTCACCACTATAGTCTATTTATTGTCCTACCTCCTAACCTTACTGCATTTTTGCACTACATTTTGCACTCTGTATATAGATTTTTCTATTGTGTTTTTGACTGTTTGTTTAATGTGTAACTCTGTGTTGTTATTTGTCACACTGCTTTGCTTTGTCTTGGCCAGGTCGCAGTTGCAAATGAGAACTTGTTCTCAACTGACCTACCTGGTTAAATAAAGGTGAAATAAAAAAAATAAAAAAAATAAATAAAAAGGAAGAAGCCACTGCTCTAAAACCGCCATAAAAAAGCCAGACTACAGTTTTCAACTGCACTTGGGGACAAATATCATACTTTTTTGAGAAATGTCGTCTGGTCTGGTGAAAAAAAAAATAGAACTGTTTGGCCATAATGACCATCGTTATGTTCGGAGGAAAAAGGGGGATGCTTGCAAGCCGAAGAACACCATTCAAACCGTGAAGCACGGGGGTGCCAGCATCATGTTGTGTGGGTGCTTTGCTGCAGGAGGGACTCTTCACAAAATAGATGGCATCAAGAGGAAGGAAAATCTCAAGACATCAGTCAGGAATTTAAAGCTTGTTGGCTGCTTCCACATATGCTGAGCACTTGCTGGCTGCTTTTCCTTCACTCTGCGGTCGAACTCATCCCAAACCATCTCAATTGGGTTGAGGTCGGGTGATTGTGAAGGCCAGGTCATCTGATGCAGCACTCCATCACTCTCCTTCTTGGTCAAATAGCCCCTACACAGCCTGGAGGTGTGTTTTGGGTCATTGTCCTGTTGAAAAACAAATGATAGTCCCATTACGCGCAAACCAGATAGGATGGCGTATCGCTGCAGAATGCTGTAGTAGCCATGCTGGTTCAGTGTGCCTTGAATTCTAAATAAATCACAGACAGTGTCACCAGCAAAGCACCCCCACACCATCAAACCTCCTCCTCCATAATTCACGGTGGGAACCACACATGCGGAGATCATCCGTTCACCTACTCTGCGTCTCACAAAGATACGGCGGTTGGAACCAAAAATCTCAAATTTAGACTCATCAGACTAAAGGACAGATTTCCACCGGTCTAATGTCCATTCCTCGTGTTTCTTGGCCCAAGCAAGTCTCTTCTTATTATTAGTGTCCTTTAGTAGTGGCTTCTTTGCAGCAATTCAACCATAAAGGCCTGATTCACACAGTCTCCTCTGAACAGTCTGTTACTAGAACTCTGTGAAGCATTTATTTGGTCTGCAATCTGAGGTGAAGTTAACTCTAATGAACTTATCCTCTGCAGCAGAGGTAACTCTGGGTCTTCCTTTCCTGTGGCGGTCCTCATGAGACCCAGTTTCATCATAGCGCTTGATAGTTTTTGCGACTGCACTTGAAGAAACTTGAAATGTTCTGAAATTGACTGACCTTCATGTCTTAAAGTAATGATGGACTGTGGTTTCTCTTTGGTAATTTCTGCTGTTCTTTCCATAATATGGACTTGGTCTTTCACCAAATAGGGCTATCTTCTGTATACCACCCCTTTATTTTTAAGATAAAACCACACTTAAATCAGCCACTGACAGGTGATTTCCTGTCACAATCAGGAATCGGTTTAATCAAATTTGATCAGAGGCAAAAGTAGAAACACAGAGCTAACCTGTGGCCAAAGTGAGAGAGAGTGAAACCTGAATGCATGCTCTTTGTCTCCCTCCACAGCTGCTTTGCCGAGTTACATCAGGCAAGGCTTTCTGGGGGTACTGTTAATGCTAAGAAAATGGAAAAGAAGAAAATCCTTCAAACAGTTAAGAGCTGTCTCTCTGTTGGCAACAAGGACTATGAGTACGACGATGAACAGGTAAGATACTATAGGCTGAACACTCACTTCCCAATGAACCTGTGACACGTGACAATCTTTTTTCATAGCTCTATTTCAGTTGTAGTTGTTGATGTATTTTCTGTTTCTTTCCCATTATTCTCTTAGGATGCCCATGAATGTTTGGTGCTCCTCCTCTTTCAGCTGAAGGAGGAGGGTATGGCATTAAAGGGCTCACGAGAGCCATACACCTGTCCCGTGAAGCAGTTAGAATTCAAGCTGAAGACTACCCGTACCTGCACCAGGTAACAGCTGTCATTTGTATACGGTGTACCTTGATGTCTTCATCACATTATGAGGAGGTTTAATGTCAGCCCAAAATGAAGGATACAGAGGTAAAGCATTACGCTAGTTAGTATGTAGAGGGATCTAAGGTTTATGTTTGAGAGCTGATGCATTTCTATCCGTACTTCTGAAGCTGTGGAGTTATAGTGTATGGTCAGGAGGACTACAGTCACCTGTCACTGAGCCTGAGCCATTACCTGACAGACAGCCTTGACCTCTACTTTAAGGTCAGCACTTATCTTAAACCAAGAGTTAGTGAGTATGTCAAGGAACACTATCACTAATGTCATAATGTTCATCATTGTATTGCTGTGCTTTGTCACCTAGCCATCTGCGTTAGAGTGTGCATGCAGGGAGTGCTCAGGTAGCATGGCATCTGTGACTAGGAACTTCCTCACGCTGCCCAGGTCAGTCCCCCATCATCCATCCAACATCATCTACCGCCATCAATTGATAGTCCTTATCTAACTCACCAAACTGGGTTATTGATTTGAGTGCAAGACTGATTCCTTTCTCTCTGTGAATGTCTGTCTGTCTGTCTGTGTGAATGCCTACCTGTCTGTCTGTCTCTGAGCAGGGTCCTAATGCTTCATGTGAAGCGGTTTACTGCAGGCAACTGGGAGCCAGAGAAGGTGGATGATCCCATGTCCATCCCTGCAGAACTGACCCTCCTAGCCCTCTGTGGGGAGACAGCCCCTGTCCAGCATGGAGCCAGGTTGGTTTACACTCTGTTTGGGGACATTGCACATTGAGTAGCCAACACAAACTAGATAATTATTTTCAATGCCATCGATTTACACAGGGCAAGCTCACCGGGGAACAACAACGTGGACAACACACCTGCAAACTCCCCGAAATGCACCCTTGATAGACCAGGTAGGACATTGTGTTACTGACATCACGCAGAACAGCCACTCATGAAACAGGACTGTTGAGAAAAGAAAGTTGGAAGCTGAAGTTAAGAGTATATTTGTAGATAGGTTTCCACTTCACTTTTTGGTTTGTATTTACAATATATTTGATATACCCCACCAGCTTCAAATTCCTCTGACCAGCTAGAGAAACCAGCTGATAGTGAGAAAGGGCAGCAGGCAGCCGCTGTGGTGAGGAGAGAGAGAGACAGAAATAAATAACAGATCATTAGATCCAGTTGAGATAGTGGGCGAATCAAGATAAGGCAGTTATATAAGGCACAAAATAAGAATCCTATTATTAAATGTGTTTCCTTACAGAGACACCAGCCAGACAATATCTACAAATTGTCAAGTGTGATCTCACATCTGGGAGACAACATGTATACAGGTAAAATGCACGCACGCACGCATTCATGCTTGCACGCACACAATTCTGAAAGCTTAATGTACACTCTATTCGGTCTCCCTTGTTCCCCAGGCCACTACATCAGTGATGTTTTGGACAGCCATGGCAGTGGCTGGCTCTGCCTGGATGACGCACGTGTCTTGAGGACAGATGAGGCCACTGTGCTGAGGGCAAGGGCACAGACTGCCTACATCCTGTTCTACGTCTGCAGGTAAGGCTCTAGCCCACACATTTGAGAAGAACGTCACAAATGGAGTCAATGACTACAATGAGTCATCAAGAAAGAAAAGTGTTTACCAAAGTTAGAATGCTGATTAAATGACCACGTATTAAGAATTATCCCTTTAACCTGTAATCCCTCTACACATGTTATTGTCCAGACATTGTATGTGAGATCTCCCTGTCACTTCTCATTGTAGTGGAGCAGGTGAAGGAGACCAGGCCCCTCAGGACCAGGAGCAGCACCAGGAGAACCCGTCATACAACTCAGGGAGAGGCACAGAGCTCAGGGACCACCTGGAGTAATACCTACCACAACACCAAGAAACATCAGATGACAGTCAGAATCAAAGTAAGCTGCCCTAGACAACCATCAAGCTGCCCTAGACCACCAGGGAATCAGGCTGCCCTAGACCACCATCAGGCTGCCCTAGACCACCAGGGAATCAGGCTGCCCTAGACCACCAGGCTTCCCTAGACCACCAGGGAATAAAGCTGCCCTAGATCACCATCAATCTCCCCTAGACCACCAGGGAATCATTCTGCTCTAAACCACCAGGACATCAGGCTCCCCTAAACCAGCAGGACATCAGGCTGTCCTAGACCAGCAGGACGTCAGGCTGTCCTAGACCAGCAGGACGTCAGGCTGTCCTAGACCAGCAGGACGTCAGGCTGTGCTAGACCAGCAGGACGTCAGGCTGTCCTAGACCAGCAGGACATCAGGCTGTCCTAGACTACCAGAAGAAACAGTCTACACCATTGTATGTTTACAATATAAAGCATCTCACCGACCTAGTGCCATTTATTTTCCTTTACTGTACATGGTAGGTAATAAATGTACCTATAGTGCATTCAGAAAATATTCAGACCCCTTGACGTTTTTCACATTTTGTTATGTTACAGCCTTATTCTAAAATGTATTAAATTGTTTTGTTTTGGTTCCTTCTCATTCATCTACACACAATACCCCATAATGGCAAAGCAAAAACAGGTTTTTAGAAATTAAAAAAACTAATAGCTGAAATATTAAATTTACATTAGTATTCAGACCCTTTACTCAGTACTTTGTTGAAGCACCTTTGGCAGCGATTACAGACTCGAGTCTTCTTGGGTATGACGCTACAAGCTTGGCACACCTGCATTGTCCCCAAGCCACTCCTGCGTTGTCTTGGCTGTGTTCTTAGGGGGTTGTTATCCTGTTGGAAGGTGAACCTTCACCCCAGTATGAGGTACTGAGCGCTCTGGAGCAGATTTTCATCAAGGATATCCCCACAGCATGATGCTGCCACCACCATGCTTCACAGTAGAAATGGTGGCGGGTTTCCTCCAGACGTGACGCTTGGCATTCAGGCCAAAGAGTTCAATCTTGGTTTCTGTAGGTGCCCTTTGGCAAACTCCAAGCGGGCTGTCATGTGCCTTTTACTGAGGTGTGGCTTCCGTCTGGCCACTCTACCATTTAGGCCTGATTGGTGGAGTGCTGCAGAGATGGTTGTCCTTCTGGAAGTTTCTTCTATCTCCACAGAGGAACTCTGGAGCTCTGTCAGAGTGACCATCGGGCTCTTGGTCACTTCCCTGACCAAGGCCATTCTCCCCAGATTGCTCAGTTTGGTCGGGCAGCCAGCTCTAGGAAGAGTCTTGGTGGTTCCAAACTTCTTCCATTTAAGAATGATGGAAGACATTTCCTTTGACCTTGTCTAATAAGTCAGTAACGGAACAAAATGTGGAAAGTCAAGGGGTCTGAATACTTTCCGAATGTACTGTATGAAAGAGTCAATCCCCATCATTCATGTTGTAACTAAAAAATATTGTTGAAAAAAATTGTTAATAATGTTACAATAATATTGTGTGTCTGTACACAGTATCAACTACACACTCCCTCAGGGTTTTAATGTAACCGCAAGTAATGGAACAATGAATGGCAATGTAACAGACTGTACATCACATTTCAGTTTGGAAGACAGTCTTGACCCATAACTGCTGTGGGAAACACTAAGAGGACATCAACGTGTTGTACAGGAAATACAGAAAAAAACTAAAATGTTCTATAATGGATATGTTTATTGGTCTTTTACAACAACAACAAAAAGTCTAGAAATACAAGAAATAAAAGGAGATGAATACCTGGTTGTCAACTGCCAGTCCACTAATAATAACAACCTTCAGGATGTTAAAGCTTTGAACCCAATTAAATCCTACTTTCTGCCTGGCAGACAGAAGGCTCCATATATCATTCTGTTTTAATACTGGTTCATACCAACACGATGGGAGAGGTGCTTATGGTATGATATGACACTAAAGCTATGAAACTGGTTCAAACACTATACACGTTTTTCCCCATGTCCATCCAAGTTGCTTTATTGAGTGTCTAAGGCACTTTCAAAATAAACATTAGAGAAACCTTTTTTCCCCAATTTGTTATTGCTTAAAATGAATAATAAAGGCCTCTAATACGTAATTAGTCATTTACAAAATGGTAATTTATTTTTAACATCTAACAATCAAGGCATCAACAAGTGTTCACATTCAAATTGATCTACTGCTCAACCCTGAACCGATGAATTAAAACCAACGCTCGAACACAATATAACTTCAATAAAACATAAATGACCCTTCTGTAAATCATGCTCATATTATTCAGCCATTTGTAATGCATTGATATTGAGGCGTCAAAGAAACCTTATGCGTTTCGAGTTAAGCATTTTGTACATGGTACAGAAAACATAACTGAATAGGCAGAATTATACAAAGCAATATACTGTAATGTCGAGCACACATTTGGGCATTTGGGCCAACGCTCCAAGTCTGACAAACCTAATTCCACTCACTATCGTACGACACTTAAAGTAGATTGATATGTCAAATATAAAATGGTGGGTTATTGGACAATGTTCTAATGCTAAAGGTAACAGGGTATTTTGCTGGTGGTACAATGTCATTCACCAAGACTGGCTGCCTGAAAAACCTCTTATTCACATACAGCTATTTTTATACTAAACTAAGTGAATTGCAGTAGCTCTATGACAACGGTGGGATCGTCATTTAGGCTTCCATTAAAAAATCAGTCCCTAGCTTATGCTGTGCTTTGTTTTACATATCCTGGTCCAATTCTGTACAATCATCAAAGACACATGTTTATACAGACGTGTGTGCAGTTGTCCACTTGTGTGCCAGTAAGCCAGCTGAAATGAAAGTGGTTCAATTCTAGTTAGAGGGCTGTTTGAATCTAATGGGTGTTCCAGGGAACTAGCTTAACAAAATTATGGTAAACTCCTGTTATTTGTTTTCGAGTGCTTATGCACACTCAGACTCTGATGCAATTTAAATGTACTTTTATCTGCAATTGATCCAAGGCTTGATGCGCAGTATATTCATATAGAGGAGATTATGGATTTGCTTGGCCCTGCAGCTTGCCATGGAGTGGTAAGGCATAGTAGTGGGGTCCACTGCTGGTGTCTGGGGTTAGGCGGACAGGGGTAAGGGTTGTAGATAGATAGGTACTTTATTGATCCCCGAGGGGGACATTTCTTAAACTTGTGGGGGCAGAGGCCATGCTGCATGTGGGCTGGAGGGAGAGCTTCTACTCTGGTTGGGGAGCTGCTGGTGTCTCATTGGCATTGGCGGGCTTGTTTTCCACCTCGTCGTCGGATAGGAGGTCGAGCGATGCTCCCTCCACCTGCAGCTGACGCCGGCCCGAGCGGCTGGAGGAGAAACTAATGGGGCCTCCACGCCTGCAGGGGACAGAGGGGCCAGGAGAGGTGGAGCGGTATTAGTAATGAGGGCCATCAATGTGGCCAATATACACAACTGTTTGTGTGAAAATATCATCTTAGAGTTAACCTCCATACTAACTAGGACCCACTGTGGGCAGGTTGTGTGCATGTGTCTACTATGTCAGTATGTGTGTGTGTGGGGGGGGCTTTAAATACCTGAGGCGGCTCTTGAGTGTGTTGACCTCACGGCTGAGGCCCGATGTGGCCTCGGTGGCATCGTCCAGCTCCCTCTGCAGCTTGCTTCAGTAGACGTTGGCACCAGTGGCCTCCTCCTCAGCCTCCTCAAGCTGCCTCTTCAGCTGCTTCATACGAGAGTTGGCCTTCTCCATCTGACTCAGCCAGGAGTCACAACACATCAACAGTGATGAACAGTCAACACTAATACTTACAATACTTAGCAGTCCTGTGGTCCAATGGTTACTGGAAAGAACCTACTGTAGGAAAGATTCAAATCCTAAATCTTCACACCTGTCCAATCCTGTCCCACCTTTGCAAGTTGTACTAAATTGGAGATAATTCCTTCTTTAGCTATGTAAATTTTAAAAATGCACTACGCAGAATTCGCCTAATTTCTGTGTCAAAAAAAATGTGTACTGATGAAAACCTGCTCAAGAGCGCTCAGGACCTCAGACTGGGGGCGAAGGTTCACCTTCCAACAGGACAACGACCCTAAGCACACAGCCAAAACAATGCAGGAGTGGCTTCGGGACAAGTCTCTGAATGTCCTTGAGTGGCCCAACCAGAGCCCGGACTTGAACCTGATCGAAGATCAATCAAATGTATTTATAAAGCCCTTTTTACATAAGCAGATGTCACAAAGTGCTATACAGAAACCCAGCCTAAAACCCCAAACAGCAAGCAATGCAGATGAGACCTGAACATAGCTGTGCAGAAGCACTCCCCATCCAACCTGACAGCTTGAGAGGATTTTCAGAGAAGAATGGGAGAAACTCCCCAAATACAGTTTGAATTCTTTATGTAAATGTATATTTGAAGTAGTTGTTTTTGTATACATTAGCAAAAAAAATAATGTAACCCTGTTTTTTCTTTGTCATTATGAGGTATTGTGTGTAGATTGATCAGGAAGAGAAAAAACTATTTCATCCATTTTAGAATACGGCTGTAACGTAACAAAATGTGGTCAAGGGGTCTGAAAACATTTCCCGAATGCACTGTACAGAAGATGTAATACTAAAGCAGAGATACAGGCAGATGGACTTACCCTCAGCTACAGTAGGGGTCTCTGTGCCTGTGCGGGCAGATGCAGGAAGCTGTGCTGGGGATTAGTCTCTTGGACCGGATTGCTAGGAATGCCCTGGAAACACACAGCAGCACACTCACAGGGTGGTTCTAAGCTGAGGGTACACATAAAACTATGTTTTAGCGTCACTGTGATGTAAGTGTTTCTGGTAAAAATGTAGTACACCAGTGTTAAACTGTATGCCGAAAGCCGATGTCGCACAGCGCTGGGTTAATTTTGCTGAGTCATTTACATGCTGCCATGTTGCAGTTTCATCAAATATCACGGTGGTATGCTGTACAGTGTAATTTTGCATTCATAGTCTTTTTTGGGGCTAATGTTCAGTGTCATTGTGTATGGTGCCCGGTTGCACAGAATTGTGTATCCTAGGTAGTGGTGTGGTGTGTTGACGATTCTCACAGTGAGGAGGTACTCCACGGCCCGGTGAGGGTTGTTGAAGCTGGCCCGGAGAGCAGCTACCACTCTCTCTCTCATAGCCCATAGACATGATCTCTGTCAGCATGGTCTCATACTCTGTTCCTGTCACTGACAAAAATAAACAAGATATTACCCATCTACCCGAGTTACAATGGACTATATTTACCCCCATAAACACATACAGTGGGGAGAACAAGTATTTGATAACCTGCAAAATCGGCAGTGTTTCCCACTTACAAAGCATGTAGAAGTCTGTAATTTTTATCATAGGTACTCTTCAACTGTGAGTGACGGAATCTAAAACAAAATCCAGAAAATCACATTGTATGATTTTTAAGTAATTCATTAGCATTTTATTGCATGACATAAGTATATGATACATCAGAAAAGCAGAACTTAATATTTGGTACAGAAACCTGTTTGCAATTACAGAGATCATACGTTTCCTGTAGTTCTTGACCAGGTTTGCACACACTGCAGCAGGGATTTTGGCCCACTCCTCCATACAGACCTTCTCCAGATCCTTCAGATTTCGGGGCTGTCGCTGGGCAATACGGACTTTCAGCTCCCTCCAAAGATTTTCTATTGGGTTCAGGTCTGGTGACTGGCTAGGCCACTCCAGGACCTTGAGATGCTTCTTACGGAGCCACTCCTTAGTTGCCCTGGCTGTGTGTTTCGGGTTGTTGTCATGCTGGAAGACCCAGCCACGACCCATCTTCAATGCTCTTACTGAGGGAAGGAGGTTGTTGGCCAAGATCTCACGATACATGGCCCCATCCATCCTCCCCTCAATACGGTGCAGTCGTCCTGTCCGCTTTGCAGAAAAGCATCCCCAAAGAATGATGTTTCCACCTCCATGCTTCACGGTTGGGATGGTGTTCTTGGGGTTGTACTCATCCTTCTTCTTCCTCCAAACACAGCAAGTGGAGTTTAGACCAAAAAGCTCTATTTGTGTCTCATCAGACCACATGACCTTCTCCCATTCCTCCTCTGGATCATCCAGATGGTCATTGGCAAACTTCAGACGGGCCTGGACATGCGCTGCCTTGAGCAGGGGGACCTTGCGTGTTCTGCAGGATTTTAATCCATGACGGCGTAGTGTGTTACTAATGGTTTTCTTTGAGACTGTGGTCCCAGCTCTCTTCAGGTCATTGACCAGGTCCTGCCGTGTAGTTCTGGGCTGATCCCTCACCTTCCTCATGACCATTGATGCCCCACGAGGTGAGATCTTGCATGGTGCCCCAGACAGAGGGAGATTGACCGTCATCTTGAGAATTATGGCACAAAGGCGGATTATTAATCATGACACTGCCGAGAGGTTCTCCGCCTTGTTTGACCCATGTTCTCTGATGGGATGCACTGATGTTGATGAGCTTATCCAGTCTTTTAATGGTCAGTGTTTATCTATTTTAGATAAAGTAAATAAATTAAGCACTGTCCCTGTCCTTGGATTGATGAAGCTATCCAAAGTTTTAGGAGAAAATGTAGAAAAGTGGAGCGTCTTTGGAAATCTTCTAAACTGGAGGTTCATAGGCTCCACCTTAAAGATCTAAGGGTTTCCTTGAATGAGATGCTGAGAAAGGCCAGAACTTGCTTCTTTTCTCAGCTTATATCCTCGAATAAGCACAATTCTAGAATCTTATTTGACACCATTAATAAATGAGTTTCTCCATCTAGCCCTCGAGCAACTGTGTAATCTAAATCTGACTAATGAATTCCTCCACTTTTTTGTTAATAAGATCAGAGATGTTAGGGCAAACATCTCACCATCACTGTCTCAGAACTCTGCCTGTGACTTGTCTCCTGCTTATTGTTGGTCCACTTTTACTCCTGTGACATTACATGACTTCTCTGTTACATTCTTTGAAATCCTCATTTTGTCCTATGGATGTTGTTCCTACTGTGCTATTTGTACAGGTTTTTGACTCCATTGGCCCATATATTGTTGAGATGCTTAATTCTTCACTTTTAACTGGTGTCGTTCCTAGTTTTTTAAACATGTTGTTGTTAAGCCTGTACTTAAAAAACCAAATTTGGATCCGCTACAACCTAAAAGCTACAGGCCAATATCTGGTTGGGATGTCTGGATCAGTTTTAAAATGGTTTTCATCCTACCTGTCTGGTAGAAGTTTTAGTGTTTATGTGAATCAGATCATGTCTTAAACTGCAGAGTTGTCATGTGGGGTACCTCAGAATTCTGTCTTGGGCCCTATTCTGTTCCTCTTGTACATATTTCCTCTCGGACAGATAATTAGTCAGTTTAGTGACATATCTTACCATCTGTATGCGGATGATATACAACTGTATTGCTCCTTTATGGAAACTGAGTTCTCTAAACTGTCTTCCCTAATCAACTGTCTGACTAGTATCAAACAGTGGTTGTGAGACAACTTTTTGTTTCTGAATTCAGACAAAACAGAAACACTAATTATCGCCCCGGAAAGTAAAATCCCAAAGATAATACAGCATATTGGTGACTTAGGCTCATCTGTCCAACCGAGCCTTAGGAGCTTAGGTGTTGTTTTTGATACAGCTATGTCCTTGGAGCTCCACTCTAAACAATTAGTTAGAAACTGTTTCTTCCAACTGAGGAATATTTCCAAATTAAGATCATTTGTGACTAAGGGTGAGTTGGAGATGATCATTCATGTGTTCATCTCCTCTCATTTAGATTACTGTAACAGTCTTTTTACCTGTTTGAGTAAGAAGGAGCTTTATCGCCTCCAGGCTGTTCAGAACTCTGCTGCAAGGCTTTTAACTCACATTAAGAAAAGTGAACACATCACACCTGTTTTAGCAGCATTACACTGGTTACCAGTCCAGTATAGAATTAATTTTAAAATCCTGGTTCTTACCTTCAGAGCCTTGCATGGTCAAGTGCCTACTTACATCACTGACTTGATACAGCTTCACACTCCCATTAGATCAGAGGCTATTAGTTGTTCCTCGCACTCATTTTAAAACTAGAGGGGACCAATCATTCCAGGCAGTGGCTCCTAAGCTGTGGAATGCTTTGCCTCCCCTTCTGCGAACCCTGTTGATTCTTTTAAAAAGCAACTGAAGACTTTGCTCTTCAAGCAGGCTTTTAGGTAGTCGAGGGTTTTTTTTAATGGTTGTTTGTTTTGTTTTCTATTTTTGTTTAATATTCTTGTATTTCAAGATATGTTATTGTATTTCATTTTATTGTGAAGCACTTTGTGATTTTTATCTGTGAAATGTGCTATATAAATACATTTTACTTTACCTTTACTTTTAACTTCTTCCATTTTCTAATAATTGCGCCAACAGTTGTTGCCTTCTCACCAAGCTGCTTGCCTATTGTCCTGTAGCCCATCCCAGCCTTGTGCAGATCTACAATTTTATCCCTGATGTTCTTACACAGCTCTCTGGTCTTGGCCATTGTGGAGAGGTTGGAGTCTGTTTGATTGAGTGTGTGGACAGGTGTCTTTTATACAGGTAACGAGTTCAAACAGGTGCTGTTAATATAGGTAATGAGTGGAGAACAGGAGGGCTTCTTAAAGAAAAACTAACAGGTCTGTGAGAGCCGGAATTCTTACTGGTTGGTAGGTGATCAAATACTTATGTCATGCAATAAAATGCAAATTAATTATTTAAAAATCATACAATGTGATTTTCTGGATTTACAGACCTCTTCATGCTTTGTAAGTAGGAAAACCTGCAAAATCGGCAGTGTATCAAATACTTGTTCTCCCCACTGTAGCTACTAGAAGGCATCTTACAAATCCCCATACTATCATCAATCTAGCAACACAGCAGATACATTCCACACTGATGCATTATTCACATAGCCAGGCCGAAGTCCTTCACTCACCCAAAGCAGAGGAGGCATCGTCCCCCCTGGACCTCCACACTGGGGTCTGAGCTGCAAACAGAATGACAGGGTCAACCACCCAGTCAACTCATTCAAAACATTCAGTGGTTTTTATAAGGGAGTATATTGTCTTCGGTCTGCCTACCTGGCTGGAGCCGGGGGCTCTGTGACTGTAGGTGTGGGCTCGTCTAGGGGATGGCTGCAGGGGACGGGCCCGCAGACGACGAGGACCCAGAGTCCTGGACAGGGGCCTTGGGTGCCTCTGAGGAAGGTGTTGAAGCGGCTGTGGCAGACTTTGCCTAGATCCAGAGGAGATATAAACAGGCTATTACTGTTTGGACACCATGTAATCTATGCAGATAATCATGTAACCCCCAAAAATGTGTGTGCAGCTCATTAAGAGTCCAAGTGAAATGGATTAGGGAACTGTACCTTCGATACCATAACTACAACGAAATTCTTCTCATAAATTTTATAGTCTTTAATAGGTGTGTCATCTTGCAGGATTTTGCCAGCATATATGAGCTTCTGTCCAGACACTGGGAAGTTATCTTCTCCTTCAGTGCCTTCACCTGTTGAAATCAAAAAGAAGGGATTTTCCCTTTTCACCCGGGTTGGCAAAACAGTTGAGTGGGAAATAGTTAGCTGTTCAGCCTTACTTTAATTGTAAGACACAGTGCAACCCTTCCAAAATTGAATTTCCCAACGTTTTCACCTTGCGCTTCAATTACAGCTGTGTTTTAAAATATTCCAAAGTAAAACCGAAATAACATTAAACCCCAAATATAACCACACGTTCAAGCAAGAGAATATGTATCCATGACCATGAGATGTGTCCATGACATGAGCACTCAGCAAATCGCCATTTTTGATGACACAGAAGTAGGTGCAGCGAAAGGGTTTGCTTCCCAGTTTCCAGCCTCTCTCCCTGCAGCGCTCTCTGACAGCTACAACCACTGATCACATGAATGCGTCGGTGTCGTCATACACCTAGGGTGCAGTTTATCCAGGTGGTAGTAAGATCTACAATCTACTCTGCGAGAACAAATGATGCTTTGCATTTATGTCGTGATCTGTGGACATTTGTGACCGGTGGCGACTAACTGGGTTTACAAAACATATACAAATATAAAACCAATTTACTAACGCTAGTATTTTATACTATATTTTAGGCTATTCGGGAGGATTACAATCACTAGGCAGAGTGGCACCTTTTTAATGAGGTACGGTCAAAGATTAATAGATCCATCTGTCCTTCTAACAAACATTGCAAGGCTACACGTTCGATAAAGTATCTTAAGTAGAAGCTAATAAATATGTTTATGTTTTATGTTAACATTATATTGTATAGGCTACAATATTATTGTATAGACTGTGTAAATTCCTGTGTCTGTAAATGTGTCTGTACATTTGACTATTGCTGGCAACACCAATTCACCGAGTCAACTTCTCTGTGTGTGTGTGGGTGTGTGTGTGTGTGAATGTAGGCCACTTGGTCAATAAAGATTTTTCTGATTCTGATATAACTCTGTAAACACGGTCAAATCATTTTGTAAATAATTGTACAACATTTTGGTGTGTGTGATTTGTTGATTATTTACGCTGGCAACGCGTAGTCAAGCGCAAATTGCCCAAAAAGGCTTCATCATCATTTGGATTATGACATCACAATGTTACATGAGAAACATATTTTGATGTTCTGCAAAATAACTACAGATACACAGAAATGGGATGTTTGTGTTGCTGTATGAAGGTATATGTCTAGTCTGTGCTGTTCTTTATCTCATTCTATTCTTTTTAACTATTCCTAGTTTTTTCATTGTCTAATGATGTGTCCCAGAGGGTTTAACTATCTATTTGTTAGCCTATGATACAGAATTCAATATGATTGGGCCACGAGTTCTTTCTTTTTATGGTCAGATAATGTAGTTTGGTTGTGACCTTTGCTGCTAGTTCAAATATAACAAGCTCTGTTGTGAAGCAAGAAATATATATATTTTTTTAAATGTACAATATTAGCTATATAATGTGTCTCCAAACAGAAAAAGAAGTGCAGAGTTCGCTTCGGGGTTGAGAGCCGCTGTCCATCGCCGTTCCCAATCCCACCCAAATTGACGCCATCGGATGCCAGCATGGTAACTGCGTCAGTTTGGAAAAACCGGGAGAAGAAGAACGTAAAGAATCACCAGCAACTTGATTCTTCCTTTCCCTCTTCTTTCCATTTGAAACTGTCTACAACATCTCTGATGCCACTCGACCCCTTGTCTGGCCGAACACCAATCGGCACTCCATCCCCCTCACCCCCTGGATCCCCGGCCAGATCCCCTTCCACTCTCTCCAAGTTCTTCAGCTTCTCCTCCCTCTCCTCTCTCCACATGTCCTCTCTCTCCTCTTCTTCATCATCTTCAGAGGAAGAATCACACACCTCCTTCCCTTTAAGTGCCTCCTTTGATTCCCTGACTGTCTCAAACCAGTCATCCTCCTCTGCCACTCCCCCCGGTCCTACCTGCCCTTCCTCCCCAACCCATTTCTCCTCCCTTGCTCCCCAGTCCTCCTCTCCAAACCCCCTAGACCACCATGGAGAGACCAACAAAGACAGTGAGACCGCCAGGTACTGCAGCCTGATATCAAATGTCATGCCAACACCATTGAATTGAATTGAAAAAGCCAACATATATATAGCTAACCTAATGCATATATCTGTGTGTCTTTACAGAGATCTCTTGAGCTCTGAGGTCAAAGAGGTGGGGGTAGTTGTTCCACAGGCAAAGAGAGTGGTGCCCCGAATTTCTGCCATTGCAGGTCTGTAAATGGGTGTTATTTGTTGGCGCTATTTTTCTCCATTCATCTTTGACAAAGCTACTCTCTTACCACTGTCTGTCTCTCTGTCTCTGCAGAGGCCTCCATTGACCTGAGGGCTTCCTCTGTCTCCCTGGAGAGGTAAGTACTGTAGACAATACCCACCTTCATCTCACACGACTCTACCTAAGAGAGGTTACTCACACCATGACATGGTAAGGCATATCTGTATGCCTGTACGTTAAAACTGTGTTCAAACTGACAGACTGGTGTTGAGCTACTGCTGCTGAGGCCTGTAACCTGTCTCTCTTCCTCCAGGCCATTGGTCAGGTCTCGGGACGCCATGGCCCACCTCTGCAACCTGTTCAGCAAGAGTAGCACCCAGCTGGGGGAGCAGAGCTGCACAGGCGAGGGCAAAGACAACACCAAGCTCCTCGGGTAAAACACACACACACCTACGTAAACACACCTACTCTTATCTCTGAGCTCTGATTTTGTGTGGTACTCAAGAGTTATCTTACTTTCACGTCTTACAAATCCATTAATTAGTTTACCTTTGGTCCACAGTTCAGATATTAGTGTGTAACTGATGGCTTCTTTCCCACAGGTTGCCTAATATTGGCAACACCTGCTTCATGAACTCTGCTCTGCAGTGCCTGCTGGGGCTACCAGCATTTTGCAGAGACATCCTGAGACAGCAGGACATCTGGAGTTCCTCCCCCTCCTCTAAACTGCTCAGGTATACAGCCTCGCTCTCACCCTCCTGTCCCACCTGTACACACAATGGCCTACCCACCTAGGCGCTTATAGTTACAGTACACAAGTCTCGCCTCAATGTATGTACAGTTGAAGTCGGAAGTTTACATACACTTAGGTTGAAGTCATTAAAACTCATTTTTCAACCACTCCACAGATTTCATGTTAACAAACTATAGTTCTGGCAAGTCGGTGAGGACATCTACTTTGTGCATGACACAAGTAATTCTTCCAACAATTGTTTACAGACAGATTATTTCACTTATAATTCATTATATCACAATTCCAGTGGGTCAGAAGTTTACCTACATTAAGTTGACTGTGCCTTTAAACAGCTTGGAAAATTCCAGAAAATGATGTCATGGCTTTAGAAGCTTCTGATAGGCTAATTAACATAGTTTGAGTCAATTATGGTTATATTTCAAAGCCTAGCTTCAAACTCACTGCCTCTTTGCTCGACATCATGGGAAAATCAGAAGAAATCAGCCAAGACCTCAGAAAAAATATTGCAGACCTGGTTCATCCTTGGGAGCAATTTCCAAATGCCTGAAGGTACCACGTTCATCTGTACAAACAATAGTACCCAAGTATAAACACCATGGGACCACGCAGCCGTCATCCCACTCAGGAAGGAGATGTGTTCTGTCTCCTAGAGAAGAATGTACTTTGGTGCGAAAAGTGCAAATCAATCCCAGAACAAGAGCAAAGGACCTTGTGAAAATGCTGGAGGAAACAGGTACAAAAGTATCTATATCCACAGTAAAACGAGTCCTATATCAACATAACTTGAAAGGCCACTCAGCAAGGAAGAAGCCACTGCTCTAAAACCGCCATAAAAAAGCCAGACTACAGTTTTCAACTGCACTTGGGGACAAATATCGTACTTTTTTGAGAAATGTCGTCTGGTCTGGTGAAAAAAAAAATAGAACTGTTTGGCCATAATGACCATCGTTATGTTCGGAGGAAAAAGGGGGATGCTTGCAAGCCGAAGAACACCATTCAAACCGTGAAGCACGGGGGTACCAGCATCATGTTGTGTGGGTGCTTTGCTGCAGGAGGGACTCTTCACAAAATAGATGGCATCATGAGGAAGGAAAATCTGAAGACATCAGTCAGGAATTTAAAGCTTGTTGGCTGCTTCCACATATGCTGAGCACTTGCTGGCTGCTTTTCCTTCACTCTGCGGTCGAACTCATCCCAAACCATCTCAATTGGGTTGAGGTCGGGTGATTGTGAAGGCCAGGTCATCTGATGCAGCACTCCATCACTCTCCTTCTTGGTCAAATAGCCCCTACACAGCCTGGAGGTGTGTTTTGGGTCATTGTCCTGTTGAAAAACAAATGATAGTCCCATTACGCGCAAACCAGATGGGATGGCGTATCGCTGCAGAATGCTGTAGTAGCCATGCTGGTTCAGTGTGCCTTGAATTCTAAATAAATCACAGACAGTGTCACCAGCAAAGCACCCCCACACCATCAAACCTCCTCCTCCATAATTCACGGTGGGAACCACACATGCAGAGATCATCCGTTCACCTACTCTGCGTCTCACAAAGATACGGCGGTTGGAACCAAAAATCTCAAATTTGGACTCATCAGACTAAAGGACAGATTTCCACCGGTCTAATGTCCATTCCTCGTGTTTCTTGGCCCAAGCAAGTCTCTTCTTATTATTAGTGTCCTTTAGTAGTGGCTTCTTTGCAGCAATTCAACCATAAAGGCCTGATTCACACAGTCTCCTCTGAACAGTTGATGTTGAGATGTGTCTGTTACTAGAACTCTGTGAAGCATTTATTTGGTCTGCAATCTGAGGTGAAGTTATCCTCTGCAGCAGAGGTAACTCTGGGTCTTCCTTTCCTGTGGCGGTCCTCATGAGACCCAGTTTCATCATAGCGCTTGATAGGTTTTGCGACTGCACTTGAAGAAACTTGAAATGTTCTGACATTGACTGACCTTCATGTCTTAAAGTAATGATAGACTGTGGTTTCTCTTTGGTAATTTGAGCTGTTCTTTCCATAATATGGACTTGGTCTTTCACCAAATAGGGCTATCTTCTGTATACCACCGCTTTATTTTTAAGATAAAACCACACTTAAATCAGCCACTGACAGGTGATTTCCTGTCACAATCAGGAATCGGTTTAATCAAATTTGATCAGAGGCAAAAGTAGAAACACAGAGCTAACCTGTGGCCAAAGTGAGAGAGAGTGAAACCTGAATGCATGCTCTTTGTCTCCCTCCACAGCTGCTTTGCCGAGTTACATCAGGCAAGGCTTTCTGGGGGTACTGTTAATTCTAAGAAAATGGAAAAGAAGAAAATCCTTCAAACAGTTAAGAGCTGTCTCTCTGTTGGCAACAAGGACTATGAGTACGACGATGAACAGGTAAGATACTATAGGCTGAACACTCACTTCCCAATAAACCTGTGACACGTGACAATCTTTTTTCATAGCTCTATTTCAGTTGTAGTTGTTGATGTATTTTCTGTTTCTTTCCCATTATTCTCTTAGGATGCCCATGAATGTTTGGTGCTCCTCCTCTTTCAGCTGAAGGAGGAGGGTATGGCATTAAAGGGCTCACGAGAGCCATACACCTGTCCCGTGAAGCAGTTAGAATTCAAGCTGAAGACTACCCGTACCTGCACCAGGTAACAGCTGTCATTTGTATACGGTGTACCTTGATGTCTTCATCACATTATGAGGAGGTTTAATGTCAGCCCAAAATGAAGGATACAGAGGTAAAGCATTACGCTAGTAAGTATGTAGAGGGATCTAAGGTTTGTGTTTGAGAGCTGATGCATTTCTATCCGTACTTCTGAAGCTGTGGAGTTATAGTGTATGGTCAGGAGGACTACAGTCACCTGTCACTGAGCCTGAGCCATTACCTGACAGTCAGCCTTGACCTCTACTTTAAGGTCAGCACTTATCTTAAACCAAAAGTTAGTGAGTATGTCAAGGAACACTATCACTAATGTCATAATGTTCATCATTGTATTGCTGCGCTTTGTCACCTAGCCATCTGCGTTAGAGTGTGCATGCAGGGAGTGCTCAGGTAGCATGGCATCTGTGACTAGGAACTTCCTCACGCTGCCCAGGTCAGTCCCCCATCATCCATCCAACATCATCTACCGCCATCAATTGATAGTCACCAAACTGGGTTATTGATTTGAGTGCAAGACTGATTCCTTTCTCTCTGTGAATGTCTGTCTGTCTGTCTGACTGACTGTGTCTGTGTGAATGCCTACCTGTCTGTCTGTCTCTGAGCAGGGTCCTAATGCTTCATGTGAAGCGGTTTACTGCAGGCAACTGGGAGCCAGAGAAGGTGGATGATCCCATGTCCATCCCTGCAGAACTGACCCTCCCAGCCCTCTGTGGGGAGACAGCCCCTGTCCAGCATGGAGCCAGGTTGGTTTACACTCTGTTTGCGGACATTGCACATTGAGTAGCCAACACAAACTAGATAATTATTTTCAATGCCATCGATTTACACAGGGCAAGCTCACTGGGGAACAACAATGTGGACAACACACCTGCAAACTCCCCGAAATGCACCCTTGATAGACCAGGTAGGACATTGTGTTACTGACATCACGCAGAACAGCCACTCATGAAACAGGACTGTTGAGAAAAGAAAGTTGGAAGCTGAAGTTAAGAGTATATTTGTAGATAGGTTTCCACTTCACTTTTTGGTTTGTATTTACAATATATTTGATATACCCCACCAGCTTCAAATTCCTCTGACCAGCTAGAGAAACCAGCTGATAGTGAGAAAGGGCAGCAGGCAGCCGCTGTGGTGAGGAGAGAGAGAAATAAATAACAGATCATTAGATCCAGTTGAGATAGTGGGCGAATCAAGATAAGGCAGTTATATAAGGCACAAAATAAGAATCCTATTATTAAATGTGTTTCCTTACAGAGACACCAGCCAGACAATATCTACAAATTGTCAAGTGTGATCTCACATCTGGGAGACAACATGTATACAGGTAAAATGAACGCACGCACGCATTCATGCTCGCACGCACACAATTCTGAAAGCTTTATGTACACTCTATTCGGTCTCCCTTGTTCCCCAGGCCACTACATCAGTGATATTTTGGACAGCCATGGCAGTGGCTGGCTCTGCCTGGATGACGCACGTGTCTTGAGGACAGATGAGGCCACTGTGCTGAGGGCAAGGGCACAGACTGCATACATCCTGTTCTACGTCTGCAGGTAAGGCTCTAGCCCACACATTTGAGAAGAACGTCACAAATGGAGTCAATGACTACAATGAGTCATCAAGAAAGAAAAGTGTTTACCAAAGTTAGAATGCTGATTAAATGACCACGTATTAAGAATTATCCCTTTAACCTGTAATCCCTCTACACGTTATTGTCCAGACATTGTATGTGAGATCTCCCTGTCACTTCTCATTGTAGTGGAGCAGGTGAAGGAGACCAGGCCCCTCAGGACCAGGAGCAGCACCAGGAGAACCCGTCATACAACTCAGGGAGAGGCACAGAGCTCAGGGACCACCTGGAGTAATACCTACCACAACACCAAGAAACATCAGATGACAGTCAGAATAAAATTAAGCTGCCCTAGACAACCATCAAGCTGCCCTAGACCACCAGGGAATCAGGCTGCCCTAGACCACAATCAGGCTGCCCTAGACCACCAGGGAATCAGGCTGCCCTAGACCACCAGGCTTCCCTAGACCACCAGGCTTCCCTAGACCACCAGGCTTCCCTAGACCACCAGGGAATAAAGCTGCCCTAGATCACCATCAATCTCCCCTAGACCACCAGGGAATCATTCTGCTCTAAACCACCAGGACATCAGGCTGTCCTAGACCAGCAGGACATCAGGCTCCCCTAAACCAGCAGGACGTCAGGCTGTGCTAGACCAGCAGGACGTCAGGCTGTCCTAGACCAGCAGGACATCAGGCTGTCCTAGACCACCAGAAGAAACAGTCTACACCATTGTATGTTTACAATATAAAGCATCTCACCGACCTAGTGCCATTTATTTTCCTTTACTGTACATGGTAGGTAATAAATGTACCTATAGTGCATTCAGAAAATATTCAGACCCCTTGACATTTTTCACATTTTGTTATGTTACAGCCTTATTCTAAAATGTATTAAATTGTTTTGTTTTGGTTCCTTCTCATTCATCTACACACAATACTCCATAATGGCAAAGCAAAAACAGGTTTTTAGAAATTAAAAAAACTAATAGCTGAAATATTAAATTTACATTAGTATTCAGACCCTTTACTCAGTACTTTGTTGAAGCACCTTTGGCAGCGATTACAGACTCGAGTCTTCTTGGGTATGACGCTACAAGCTTGGCACACCTGCATTGTCCCCAAGCCACTCCTGCGTTGTCTTGGCTGTGTTCTTAGGGGGTTGTTATCCTGTTGGAAGGTGAACCTTCACCCCAGTATGAGGTACTGAGCGCTCTGGAGCAGATTTTCATCAAGGATATCCCCACAGCATGATGCTGCCACCACCATGCTTCACAGTAGAAATGGTGCCGGGTTTCCTCCAGACATGACGCTTGGCATTCAGGCCAAAGAGTTCAATCTTGGTTTCTGTAGGTGCCCTTTGGCAAACTCCAAGCGGGCTGTCATGTGCCTTTTACTGAGGTGTGGCTTCCGTCTGGCCACTCTACCATTTAGGCCTGATTGGTGGAGTGCTGCAGAGATGGTTGTCCTTCTGGAAGTTTCTTCTATCTCCACAGAGGAACTCTGGAGCTCTGTCAGTGACCATCGGGCTCTTGGTCACTTCCCTGACCAAGGCCATTCTCCCCCGATTGCTCAGTTTGGTCGGGCAGCCAGCTCTAGGAAGAGTCTTGGTGGTTCCAAACTTCTTCCATTTAAGAATGATGGAAGACATTTCCTTTGACCTTGTCTAATAAGTCAGTAACGGAACAAAATGTGGAAAGTCAAGGGGTCTGAATACTTTCCGAATGTACTGTATGAAAGAGTCAATCCCCATCATTCATGTTGTAACTAAAAAATATTGTTGAAAAAAATTGTTAATGTTACAATAATATTGTGTGTCTGTGCACAGTATCAACTACACACTCCCTCAGGGTTTTAATGTAACCGCAAGTAATGGAACAATGAATGGCAATGTAACATAGACTGTACATCACATTTCAGTTTGGAAGACAGTCTTGACCCATTACTACTGTGGGAAACACTAAGAGGACATCAACGTGTTGTACAGGAAATACAGAAAAAAACGAAAAATGTTCTATAATGGATATGTTTATTGGTCTTTTACAACAACAACAAAAAGTCTAGAAATACAAGAAATAAAAGGAGATGAATACCTGGTTGTCAACTGCCAGTCCACTAATAATAACAACCTTCAGGATGTTAAAGCTTTGAACCCAATTAAATCCTACTTTCTGCCTGGCAGACAGAAGGCTCCATATATCATTCTGTTTTAATACTGGTTCATACCAACACGATGGGAGAGGTGCTTATGGTATGATATGACACTAAAGCTATGAAACTGGTTGAAACACTATACACGTTTTTCCCCATGTCCATCCAAGTTGCTTTATTGAGTGTCTAAGGCACTTTCAAAATAAACATTAGAGAAACCTTTTTTCCCCAATTTGTTATTGCTTAAAATGAATAATAAAGGCCTCTAATACGTAATTAGTCATTTACAAAATGGTAATTTATTTTTAACATCTAACAATCAAGGCATCAACAAGTGTTCACATTCAAATTGATCTACTGCTCAACCCTGAACCGATGAATTAAAACCAACGCTCGAACACAATATAACTTCAATAAAACATAAATGACCCTTCTGTAAATCATGCTCATATTATTCAGCCATTTGTAATGCATTGATATTGAGGCATCAAAGAAACCTTATGCGTTTCGAGTTAAGCATTTTGTACATGGTACAGAAAACATAACTGAATAGGCAGAATTATACAGAGCAATATACTGTAATGTCGAGCACACATTTGGGCATTTGGGCCAACGCTCCAAGTCTGACAAACCTAATTCCACACACTATCGTACGACACTTAAAGTAGATTGATATGTCAAATATAAAATGGTGGGTTATTGGACAATGTTCTAATGCTAAAGGTAACAGGGTATTTTGCTGGTGGTACAATGTCATTCACCAAGACTGGCTGCCTGAAAAACCTCTTATTCACGTACTGCTATTTTTATACTAAACTAAGTGAATTGCAGTAGCTCTATGACAACGGTGGGATCGTCATTTAGGCTTCCATTAAAAAATCAGTCCCTAGCTTATGCTGTGCTTTGTTTTACATATCCTGGTCCAATTCTGTACAATCATCAAAGACACATGTTTATACAGACGTGTGTGCAGTTGTCCACTTGTGTGCCAGTAAGCCAGCTGAAATGAAAGTGGTTCAATTCTAGTTAGAGGGCTGTTTGAATCTAATGGGTGTTCCAGGGAACTAGCTTAACAAAATTATGGTAAACTCCTGTTATTTGTTTTCGAGTGCTTATGCACACTCAGACTCTGATGCAATTTAAATGTACTTTTATCTGCAATTGATCCAAGGCTTGATGCGCAGTATATTCATATAGAGGAGATTATGGATTTGCTTGGCCCTGCAGCTTGCCATGGAGTGGTAAGGCATAGTAGTGGGGTCCACTGCTGGTGTCTGGGGTTAGGCGGACAGGGGTAAGGGTTGTAGATAGATAGGTACTTTATTGATCCCCGAGGGGGACATTTCTTAAACTTGTGGGGGCAGAGGCCATGCTGCATGTGGGCTGGAGGGAGAGCTTCTACTCTGGTTGGGGAGCTGCTGGTGTCTCATTGGCGTCGGTGGGCTTGTTTCCCACCTCGTCGTCAGATAGGAGGTCGAGCGATGCTCCCTCCACCTGCAGCTGAGGAGAAACTGATGGGGCCTCCACGCCTGCAGGGGACAGAGGGGCCAGGAGAGGTGGAGCGGTATTAGTAATGAGGGCCATCAATGTGGCCAATATACACAACTGTTTGTGTGAAAATATCATCTTAGAGTTAACCTCCATACTAACTAGGACCCACTGTGGGCAGGTTGTGTGCATGTGTCTACTATGTCAGTATGTGTGTGTGTGGGGGGGGCTTTAAATACCTGAGGCGGCTCTTGAGTGTGTTGACCTCACGGCTGAGGCCCGATCTGGCATCGGTGGCATCGTCCAGCTCCCTCTGCAGCTTGCTTCAGTTGACGTTGGCACCAGTGGCCTCCTCCTCAGCCTCCTCAAGCTGCCTCTTCAGCTGCTTCATACGAGAGTTGGCCTTCTCCATCTGACTCAGCCAGGAGTCACAACACATCAACAGTGATGAACAGTCAACACTAATACTTACAATACTTAGCAGTCCTTTGGTCCAATGGTTACTGGAAAGAACCTACTGTAGGAAAGATTCAAATCCTAAATCTTCACACCTGTCCAATCCTGTCCCACCTTTGCAAGTTGTACTAAATTGGAGATAATTCCTTCTTTAGCTATGTAAATCTTAAAAATGCACTACGCAGAATTCGCCTAATTTCTGTGTCAAAAAAAATGTGTACTGATGAAAACCTGCTCAAGAGCGCTCAGGACCTCAGACTGGGGGCGAAGGTTCACCTTCCAACAGGACAACGACCCTAAGCACACAGCCAAAACAATGCAGGAGTGGCTTCGGGACAAGTCTCTGAATGTCCTTGAGTGGCCCAACCAGAGCCCGGACTTGAACCTGATCGAAGATCAATCAAATGTATTTATAAAGCCCTTTTTACATAAGCAGATGTCACAAAGTGCTATACAGAAACCCAGCCTAAAACCCCAAACAGCAAGCAATGCAGATGAGACCTGAACATAGCTGTGCAGAAGCACTCCCCATCCAACCTGACAGCTTGAGAGGATTTTCAGAGAAGAATGGGAGAAACTCCCCAAATACAGTTTGAATTCTTTATGTAAATGTATATTTGAAGTAGTTGTTTTTGTATACATTAGCAAAAAAAATAATGTAACCCTGTTTTTTCTTTGTCATTATGAGGTATTGTGTGTAGATTGATCAGGAAGAGAAAAAACTATTTCATCCATTTTAGAATACGGCTGTAACGTAACAAAATGTGGTCAAGGGGTCTGAAAACATTTCCCGAATGCACTGTACAGAAGATGTAATACTAAAGCAGAGATACAGGCAGATGGACTTACCCTCAGCTACAGTAGGGGTCTCTGTGCCTGTGCGGGCAGATGCAGGAAGCTGTGCTGGGGATTAGTCTCTTGGACCGGATTGCTAGGAATGCCCTGGAAACACACAGCAGCACACTCACAGGGTGGTTCTAAGCTGAGGGTACACATAAAACTATGTTTTAGCGTCACTGTGATGTAAGTGTTTCTGGTAAAAATGTAGTACACCAGTGTTAAACTGTATGCCGAAAGCCGATGTCGCACAGCGCTGGGTTAATTTTGCTGAGTCATTTACATGCTGCCATGTTGCAGTTTCATCAAATATCACGGTGGTATGCTGTACAGTGTAATTTTGCATTCATAGTCTTTTTTGGGGCTAATGTTCAGTGTCATTGTGTATGGTGCCCGGTTGCACAGAATTGTGTATCCTAGGTCTCTCTCATAGCCCATAGACATGATCTCTGTCAGCATGGTCTCATACTCTGTTCCTGTCACTGACAAAAATAAACAAGATATTACCCATCTACCCGAGTTACAATGGACTATATTTACCCCCATAAACACATACAGTGGGGAGAACAAGTATTTGATAACCTGCAAAATCGGCAGTGTTTCCCACTTACAAAGCATGTAGAAGTCTGTAATTTTTATCATAGGTACTCTTCAACTGTGAGTGACGGAATCTAAAACAAAATCCAGAAAATCACATTGTATGATTTTTAAGTAATTCATTAGCATTTTATTGCATGACATAAGTATATGATACATCAGAAAAGCAGAACTTAATATTTGGTACAGAAACCTGTTTGCAATTACAGAGATCATACGTTTCCTGTAGTTCTTGACCAGGTTTGCACACACTGCAGCAGGGATTTTGGCCCACTCCTCCATACAGACCTTCTCCAGATCCTTCAGATTTCGGGGCTGTCGCTGGGCAATACGGACTTTCAGCTCCCTCCAAAGATTTTCTATTGGGTTCAGGTCTGGTGACTGGCTAGGCCACTCCAGGACCTTGAGATGCTTCTTACGGAGCCACTCCTTAGTTGCCCTGGCTGTGTGTTTCGGGTTGTTGTCATGCTGGAAGACCCAGCCACGACCCATCTTCAATGCTCTTACTGAGGGAAGGAGGTTGTTGGCCAAGATCTCGCGATACATGGCCCCATCCATCCTCCCCTCAATACGGTGCAGTCGTCCTGTCCGCTTTGCAGAAAAGCATCCCCAAAGAATGATGTTTCCACCTCCATGCTTCACGGTTGGGATGGTGTTCTTGGGGTTGTACTCATCCTTCTTCTTCCTCCAAACACAGCAAGTGGAGTTTAGACCAAAAAGCTCTATTTGTGTCTCATCAGACCACATGACCTTCTCCCATTCCTCCTCTGGATCATCCAGATGGTCATTGGCAAACTTCAGACGGGCCTGGACATGCGCTGGCTTGAGCAGGGGGACCTTGCGTGTTCTGCAGGATTTTAATCCATGACGGCGTAGTGTGTTACTAATGGTTTTCTTTGAGACTGTGGTCCCAGCTCTCTTCAGGTCATTGACCAGGTCCTGCCGTGTAGTTCTGGGCTGATCCCTCACCTTCCTCATGATCATCGATGCCCCACGAGGTGAGATCTTGCATGGTGCCCCAGACAGAGGGAGATTGACCGTCATCTTGAGAATTATGGCACAAAGGCGGATTATTAATCATGACACTGCCGAGAGGTTCTCCGCCTTGTTTGACCCATGTTCTCTGATGGGATGCACTGATGTTGATGAGCTTATCCAGTCTTTTAATGGTCAGTGTTTATCTATTTTAGATAAAGTAAATAAATTAAGCACTGTCCCTGTCCTTGGATTGATGAAGCTATCCAAAGTTTTAGGAGAAAATGTAGAAAAGTGGAGCGTCTTTGGAAATCTTCTAAACTGGAGGTTCATAGGTTCCACCTTAAAGATCTAAGGGTTTCCTTGAATGAGATGCTGAGAAAGGCGAGAACTTGCTTCTTTTCTCAGCTTATATCCTCGAATAAGCACAATTCTAGAATCTTATTTGACACCATTAATAAATGAGTTTCTCCATCTAGCCCTCAAGCAACTGTGTTATCTAGATAGATAGATAGATAGGTACTTTATTGATCCCCCGGGGGGGAAATTTCATTATCAAGCAGCTACAACAAAAACACAGGGCAGGTGCAAAATGCCACAACGAAAGTACACAAAAGACAGATACACGGTACATGATACATAGAGCGGCAGTATGAAAAAGTATAGAAATACAGGATATCTGGAGTGCAAAAAAAAAGCTATAAAAGGACATTGCGTAGTATGAGTGGTTGGCTGAATATGTACACTATACATTGGTGGATGTTGGATGGTTAACTATACTATACAGGTTGATGGCAGAGAAATACTTCAGTAGCTAATGCGTATGATATGAGCGAGGGTAATAATAGTTTACTTAATAGACAGAATGGGTAAATGAACAGGTAAGTGAAAATTTTGCATGGTTAAATTAGCTGTACAGTTAGGTATACCGTTATATTTACAGATAAGTGAATACTTGCATGTTTACACAAACTGTACAGGTAAATGACAGGAAGAGATACTTTAATAGCTAAATGTGTGTATGATATCATTGGGGTAATAATAGTAATTCCCTTAAAATACAGTCCTTAGTGCGCAGGGTTTAATTACAGACAACTGCACTTATTGCACATTTGATATACTAAAAGCAATGAGAAAAGGTGCAACTGGCAGGATACTAATATGCATTCCTGAGTGAATGCCTAGGTCCAATAATTACTTACAATATTGCATGTGATATAATATAACAACTGTACATGGGTATGTATATACAGACCTGTATGAATAAGTAGGTCCTGAGTGGATGAGTGCTGACGGAACAGAGTTACTCACGGATGGATGCATAATTGTTAAACTAGGTCCTAGCACCCCAACAGTTCCAGATCTATGTTGCCGACGGCACGGCACCCCGGTGAGGCATTATATAGTCTCATAGCCGCCGGCAGGAAGGACCTCCTGTGGCGCTCTCTGGCACACCGTGGTGGGATCAGTCTGTGACTGAAAGAGCTCCTCTGCGTCATAACCATAGCGTGCAGAGGGTGGGTGACGTTGTCCATGATGGCCAGCAGTTTGGCCAGGATCCGTCTCTCCGCCACCTCCTCTAGAGTGTCAAGGCTCATCCCCAGGACAGAGCTAGCCTTCCTGATCAGCTTATTTACCCGAGAAGCATCACCGGCTTTGATGTTTGCTCCCCAGCACACCACTGCAAAAAAGATGGCACTGGCCACCACAGACTGGTAGAAGGTATGCAGTAGTTTACTGCACACGTTGAAGGACCTGAGCCTCCTCAGAAAGTAGAGTCGGCTCTGGCCCTTTTTGTACAGGGCCCCGGTGTTACCAGCCCATTCCAGTCTGTTGTCCATATGGACCCCCAAGAACTTGTATGACTCAACCATTTCCACATCCATCCCCTTTATAGGGACTGCAGTCAGTTGTGCCTTGGTTCTCCTGAAGTCCACCACCATCTCCTTAGTTTTGCTGATGTTGAGCTGAAGGTGGTTCTGCTCACACCACAACACAAAGTCACTGATTGTGCTCCTGTACTCCTCCTCCTGCCCACCCCTGATGCACCCTACAATAGCAGAGTCATCCGAGAACTTCTGTAGGTGGCATGTTTCAGAGTTATATCTGAAGTCTGAGGTGTAGAGGGTGAACAGGAAGGGGGACAGGACCGTACCCTGTGGGGCCCCTGTGTTGCTAACTGCCCGTTCTGACACACAGCTCTGTAGTCGCACAAATTGTGGCCTACCGGTCAGGTAGTCCGTGACCCAGGAGACTAAGGGTGCTTCCACTTTCATCCTCCTCATCTTCTCACCCAGTAGCAGGGGCTGAATGGTATTGAAGGCACTGGAGAAGTCAAAAAACATGACCCTCACAGTGCAACCTGCGTTGTCCAGGTGAGAGTAGGCCCTCTGCAGAAGGTAGATGATTGCATCATCCACCCCGATGTTGCGCTGGTATGCAAACTGCAGGGGGTCCATTGATGAACACACCAGGGGTCTGAGGTGAGCGAGGACTAACCTTTCCAGGGTCTTCATGATGTGGGATGTTAGCGCTACAGGTCTGAAGTCATTCAGGACAGTGGGGTGTGCCTTCTTGGGCACTGGGACGAGGCAGGATGTTTTCCACAGCACAGGGACCCTTTCTAGGCTCAGGCTAAGGTTGAAAAGACGCTGGAGTATTCCACACAGTTGGTCAGCACAGACCCTCAGCACCCTTGGGCTGATGCCATCGGGGCCCGCCGCTTTCCACTGGTGTAGTCTCTCCAGCTCTCTCTTCACTTGGTTGGTGGTGAAAGCCAGCCCAGGTAGGGAGGTGGGGGGAAGGGGGGTGTTGAGGATCAGTCCAGGGGGGGCAGGGGCGGAGGTGGAGTCACTGATTGTCTCAGCAGAGGTGCTGTGAGCAAAGTGGGGGTGGGATAGCCGTGAGGGTGTGTGGTCTGGGGAGCTGGAGGGGAGGTGGACAGGGCCAGTATCGAACCTGTTAAAAAATTGGTTCAACTCATTGGCTCTGTCCTGGGTCCCCTCCGTCTGCCCACTGTTTGACTTTTTGAAGCCAGTGATATTTCTCATACCCTTCCACACCTCTCTTACCTGGCTCTGCCTCAGCTTGTCCTCCATCTTCTCCTTATACACTCTCTTCCCCTCAGCAATCCGCAACTTCAGCTCCCTCTGGACGCATTTCAATTTGTCCTTGTCCTTCTCCTTGAAGGCCCTCTTCTTCTCATTCAGCAGGGCCTTCAGGTCGCTGGTGACCCAGGGTTTATTGTTTGGGAAACAGCGTACCTTCCTGGTGGGTACAGTGTTGTCTACACAAAAATTAATATAGTCTGTTATGCAGTCAGTGAGTCCATCGATGTCCTCCCCATGAGCCTCACAGAACACATCCCAGTCTGTTGTTTCAAAGCAGTCCTGTAGGGCCTCATTCGCCTCCGGGGACCATCTCCTAATAGTCCTGGTGGTTGCAGGCTGCTGTTGGACCATAGGCCTGTAGAGTGGGGTGAGGTGGACAAGGTTGTGATCCGATCTACCGAGGGGAGGGAGTGCAGTGGAGTTGTATGCATCCTTCACATTAGCATATAACAAGTCCAGAGTTTTATTATTCCTGGTTGGGCACTTCACGAACTGTTTGAACGTGGGCAGCGTGGAAGAGAGAGATGCATGGTTAAAATCCCCCGAAATTGCAAAGAAAGCACTGGGATGCGCTGTCTGTAACCTCGCGATAACAGAGTGGATGACGTCACACGCTGCGTTTGCGTCAGCAGAGGGCGGGATGTAAACAATAACAGCAATGGCCGCCGTGAATTCCCTAGGTAGATAGTAGGGTCTCAGGCTAACGGCTAGCAGTTCAATGTCCGGGCTACAAATCTAAATCTGACTAATGAATTCCTCCACTTTTTTGTTAATAAGATCAGAGATGTTAGGGCAAACATCTCACCATCACTGTCTCAGAACTCTGCCTGTGACTTGTCTCCTGCTTATTGTTGGTCCACTTTTACTCCTGTGACATTACATGACATCACTTCTCTGTTACATTCTTTGAAATCCTCATTTTGTCCTATGGATGTTGTTCCTACTGTGCTATTTGTACAGGTTTTTGACTCCATTGGCCCATATATTGTTGAGATGCTTAATTCTTCACTTTTAACTGGTGTCGTTCCTAGTTTTTTAAACATGCTGTTGTTAAGCCTGTACTTAAAAAAACCAAATTTGGATCCGCTACAACCTAAAAGCTACAGGCCGATATCTAAACTTCCATTCATGTCAAAAATTCTAGAAAAGGTTGTAGCAGAGAAACTCACCCTTTTTCTAGAGAAACATGAGTTGTTTGACAAATTCCAGTCTGGTTTCCGTAAAAAACATTCCACGGAAACGGCGTTACTTAAAGTTTCTAGTGGTATTATGATGTCAGCTGACTCTAAAGAATATTCAGTGTTGGTTTTATTGGACCTCTCATCGGCTTTTGACACTATTGACCATAATATTATGATAAATAGACTGTGATCTGGTTGGGATGTCTGGATCAGTTTTAAAATGGTTTTCATCCTACCTGTCTGGTAGAAGTTTTAGTGTTTATGTGAATTAGATCATGTCTGAAACTGCAGAGTTGTCATGTCGGGTACCTCAGAGTTCTGTCTTGGGCCCTATTCTGTTCCTCTTGTACATATTTCCTCTCGGACAGATAATAGTCAGTTTAGTGACCATCTGTATGCGGATGATATACAACTGTATTGCTCCTTTAAGGAAACTGAGTTCTCTAAACTGTCTTCCCTAATCAACTGTCTGACTAGTATCAAACAGTGGTTATGTGACAACTTTTTGCTTCTGAATTCAGACAAAAGAGAAACACTAATTATCGCCCCTGAAAGTAAAATCCCAAAGATAATACAGCATATTGGTGACTTAGGCTCATCTGTCCAACCGAGCCTTAGGAGCTTAGGTGTTGTTTTTGATACAGCTATGCCCTTGGAGCTCCACTCTAAACAATTAGTTAGAAACGGTTTCTTCCAACTGAGGAATATTTCCAAATTAAGATCATTTGTGACTAAGGGTGAGTTGGAGATGATCATTCATGCGTTCATCTCCTCTCGTTTAGATTACTGTAACAGTCTCTGCTGCAAGGCTTTTAACTCACATTAAGAAAAGAGAACACATCACACCTGTTTTAGCAGCATTACACTGGTTACCAGTCCAGTATAGAATTAATTTTAAAATCCTGGTTCTTACCTTCAGAGCCTTGCATGGTCAAGTGCCTACTTACATCACTGACTTGATAAAGCTTCACACTCCCACCCGGAGTCTCAGGTCATTAGATCAGAGGCTATTAGTTGTTCCTCGCACTCATTTTAAAACTAGAGGGGACCAATCATTCCAGGCAGTGGCTCCTAAGCTGTGGAATGCTCTGTTGATTCTTTTAAAAAGCAACTGAAGACTTTGCTCTTCAAGCAGGCTTTTAGGTAGCCGAGGGTTTTTTTTTAATGGTTGTTTGTTATGTTTTCTATTTTTGTTTAATATTCTTGTATTTCAAGATTTGTTATTGTATTTCATTTTATTGTGAAGCACTTTGTGATTTTTATCTGTGAAATGTGCTATATAAATACATTTTACTTTACTTTTACCTTCTTCCATTTTCTAATAATTGCGCCAACAGTTGTTGCCTTCTCACCAAGCTGCTTGCCTATTGTCCTGTAGCCCATCCCAGCCTTGTGCAGGTCTACAATTTTATCCCTGATGTCCTTACACAGCTCTCTGGTCTTGGCCATTGTGGAGAGGTTGGAGTCTGTTTGATTGAGTGTGTGGACAGGTGTCTTTTATACAGGTAACGAGTTCAAACAGGTGCAGTTAATACAGGTAATGAGTGGAGAACAGGAGGGCTTCTTAAAGAAAAACTAACAGGTCTGTGAGAGCCGGAATTCTTACTGGTTGGTAGGTGATCAAATACTTATGTCATGCAATAAAATGCAAATTAATTATTTAAAAATCATACAATGTGATTTTCTGGATTTACAGACCTCTACATGCTTTGTAAGTAGGAAAACCTGCAAAATCGGCAGTGTATCAAATACTTGTTCTCCCCACTGTAGCTACTAGAAGGCATCTTACAAATCCCCATACTATCTTCAATCTAGCAACACAGCAGATACATTCCACACTGATGCATTATTCACATAGCCAGGCCAAAGTCCTTCACTCACCCAAGGCAGAGGAGGCATCTCCCCCTGGACCCGCACACTGGGGTCTGAGCTGCAAACAGAATGACAGGGTCAACCACCCAGTCAACTCATTCAAAACATTCAGTGGTTTTTATAAGGGAGTATATTGTCTTCGGTCTGCCTACCTGGCTGGAGCCGGGGGCTCTGTGACTGTAGGTGTGGGCTCGTCTAGGGGGATGGCTGCAGGGGACGGGCCCGCAGACGACGAGGACCCAGAGTCCTGGACAGGGGCCTTGGGTGCCTCTGAGGAAGGTGTTGAAGCGGCTGTGGCAGACTTTGCCTAGATCCAGAGGAGATATAAACAGGCTATTACTGTTTGGACACCATGTAATCTATGCAGACAATCATGTAACCCCAAAAAATGTGGGTGCAGCTCATTAAGAGTCCAAGTGAAATGGATTAGGGAAATGTACCTTCGATACCATAACTACAACGAAATTCTTCTCATCAATGTTATAGTCTTTAATAGGTGTGTCATCTTGCAGGATTTTGCCAGCATATATGAGCTTCTGTCCAGACACTGGGAAGTTATCTTTTCCCCTCTCTGCTTCTATCTTCTCCTTCAGTGCCTTCACCTGTTGAAATCAAAAGTTGAAATCAAAAAGAAGGGATTTTCCCTTTTCACCCGGGTTGGCAAAACAGTTGAGTAGGAAATAGTTAGCTGTTCAGCCTTACTTTAATTGTAAGACACAGTGCAACCCTTCCAAAATTGAATTTCCCAACGTTTTACATTGAGGTTTATCTTACATGATGTAGTTAGCCAGCTATTGTCACTGAATGACCTAGTTAGTAAACGTCTGCTAGAATCTTGCTAGTTAATCAGCTAACTGGACTTGCAACTAAAATACCTAACGTAGCTAGCTAGCTAGTAATATAACTAACGGTAGTTAGTCATGTAGTTAACTAGTTGATGTTTCAGTTGAGAACAACTTACATAGCTAGTTAATAATGATACCAAACATTGGATTAGCAAATTGACACATACATTTGCTTGCTTTAGCAATGTCATGCTGGAAAGCTAAGACTAAGAACTAGCTAGTTAGCTAATGTTAGGGTTGTCAATAATATCTAGCTAGCTACTGTTGCTAGCGTTAGCTTATGCTATAGTTGTATTATCCGAACACTATGGGACCAATTCGTTTGGTCTTTCGTGCAAATAACAAGATACCTAAACGGGCTAGATTAAACACACACATCTTTATTATGAACAAATGGGCACTTACCGTTTGATCAGGGTCTATGTCAATTTGAATGGTCTGCTGTTGCAGTGTTTTAAGCGTGATTTGCATTGTTGCGGTAGCTGACGCTGTTTTCACCTTGCGCTTCAATTACAGCTGTGTTTTAAAATATTCCAAAGTAAAACCGAAATAACATTAAACCCCAAATATAACCACACGTTCAAGCAAGAGAATATGTATCCATGACCATGAGATGTGTCCATGACATGAGCACTCAGCAAATCGCCATTGTTGATGACACAGAAGTAGGTGCAGCGAAAGGGTTTGCTTCCCAGTTTCCAGCCTCTCTCCCTGCAGCGCTCTCTGACAGCTACAACCACTGATCACATGAATGCGTCGGTGTCATCATACACCTAGGGTGCAGTTTATCCAGGTGGTAGTAAGATCTACAATCTACTCTGCGAGAACAAATGATGCTTTGCATTTATGTCGTGATCTGTTGACATTTGTGACCGGTGGCGACTAACTGGGTTTACAAAACATATACAAATATAAAACCAATTTACTAACGCTAGTATTTTATACTATATTTTAGGCTATTCAGGAGGATTACAATCACTAGGCAGAGTGGCACATTTTTAATGAGGTACGGTCAAAGATTAATAGATCCATCTGTCCTTCTAACAAACATTGCAAGGCTACACGTTCGATAAAGTATCTTAAGTAGAAGATAATAAATATGTTTATGTTTTATGTTAACATTATATTGTATAGGCTACAATATTATTGTATAGACTGTGTAAATTCCTGTGTCTGTAAATGTGTCTGTACATTTGACTATTGCTGGCAACACCAATTCACCGAGTCAACTTCTCTGTGTGTGTGAATGTAGGCCACTTGGTCAATAAAGGTTTTTCTGATTCTGATATAACCCTGTAAACACGGTCAAATCATTTTGTAAATAATTGTACAACATTTTGGTGTGTGTGATTTGTTGATTATTTACGCTGGCAACGCGTAGTCAAGCGCAAATTGCCGAAAAAGGCTTGATCATCATTTGGATTATGACATCACAATGTTACATGAGAAACATATTTTGATGTTCTGCAAAATAACTACAGATACACAGAAATGGGATGTTTGTGTTGCTGTATGAAGGTATATGTCTAGTCTGTGCTGTTCTTTATCTCATTCTATTCTTTTTAACTATTCCTAGTTTTTTCATTGTCTAATGATGTGTCCCAGAGGGTTTAACTATCTATTTGTTAGCCTATGATACAGAATTCAATATGATTGGGCCACGAGTTCTTTCTTTTTATGGTCAGATAATGTGGTTTGGTTGTGACCTTTGCTGCTAGTTCAAATATAACAAGCTCTGTTGTGAAGCAAGATATATATATATTTTTTGAAATGTACAATATTAGCTATATAATGTGTCTCCAAACAGAAAAAGAAGTGCAGAGTTCGCTTCGGGGTTGAGAGCCGCTGTCCATCGCCGTTCCCAATCCCACCCAAATTGACGCCATCGGATGCCAGCATGGTAACTGCGTCAGTTTGGAAAAACCGGGAGAAGAAGAACGTAAAGAATCACCAGCAACTTGATTCTTCCTTTCCCTCTTCTTTCCATTTGAAACTGTCTACAACATCTCTGATGCCACTCGACCCCTTGTCTGGCCGAACACCAATCGGCACTCCATCCCCCTCACCCCCTGGATCCCTGGCCAGATCCCCTTCCACTCTCTCCAAGTTCTTCAGCTTCTCCTCCCTCTCCTCTCTCCACATGTCCTCTCTCTCCTCTTCTTCATCATCTTCAGAGGAAGAATCACACACCTCCTTCCCTTTAAGTGCCTCCTTTGATTCCCTGACTGTCTCAAACCAGTCATCCTCCTCTGCCACTCCCCCCGGTCCTACCTGCCCTTCCTCCCCAACCCATTTCTCCTCCCTTGCACCCCAGTCCTCCTCTCCAAACCCCCTAGACCACCATGGAGAGACCAACAAAGACAGTGAGACCGCCAGGTACTGCAGCCTGATATCAAATGTCATGCCAACACCATTGAATTGAATTGAAAAAGCCAACATATATATAGCTAACCTAATGCATATATCTGTGTGTCTTTACAGAGATCTCTTGAGCTCTGAGGTCAAAGAGGTGGGGGTAGTTGTTCCACAGGCAAAGAGAGTGGTGCCCCGAATTTCTGCCATTGCAGGTCTGTAAATGGGTGTTATTTGTTGGCGCTATTTTTCTCCATTCATCTTTGACAAAGCTACTCTCTTACCACTGTCTGTCTCTCTGTCTCTGCAGAGGCCTCCATTGACCTGAGGGCTTCCTCTGTCTCCCTGGAGAGGTAAGTACTGTAGACAATACCCACCTTCATCTCACACGACTCTACCTAAGAGAGGTTACTCACACCATGACATGGTAAGGCATATCTGTATGCCTGTACGTTCAAACTGTGTTCAAACTGACAGACTGGTGTTGAGCTACTGCTGCTGAGGCCTGTAACCTGTCTCTCTTCCTCCAGGCCATTGGTCAGGTCTCGGGACGCCATGGCCCACCTCTGCAACCTGTTCAGCAAGAGTAGCACCCAGCTGGGGGAGCAGAGCTGCACAGGCGAGGGCAAAGACAACACCAAGCTCCTCGGGTAAAACACACACACACACCTACGCAAACACACCTACTCTTATCTCTGAGCTCTGATTTTTGTGTGGTACTCAAGAGTTATCTTACTTTCACGTCTTACAAATCCATTACTTAGTTTACCTTTGGTCCACAGTTCAGATATTAGTGTGTAACTGATGGCTTCTTTCCCACAGGTTGCCTAATATTGGCAACACCTGCTTCATGAACTCTGCTCTGCAGTGCCTGCTGGGGCTACCAGCATTTTGCAGAGACATCCTGAGACAGCAGGACATCTGGAGTTCCTCCCCCTCCTCTAAACTGCTCAGGTATACAGCCTCGCTCTCACCCTCCTGTCCCACCTGTACACACAATGGCCTACCCACCTAGGCGCTTATAGTTACAGTACACAAGTCTCGCCTCAATGTATGTACAGTTGAAGTCGGAAGTTTACATACACTTAGGTTGAAGTCATTAAAACTCATTTTTCAACCACTCCACAGATTTCATGTTAACAAACTATAGTTTGCCTGAAGGTACCACGTTCATCTGTACAAACAATAGTACCCAAGTATAAACACCATGGGACCACGCAGCCGTCATCCCACTCAGGAAGGAGACGTGTTCTGTCTCCTAGAGAAGAATGTACTTTGGTGCGAAAAGTGCAAATCAATCCCAGAACAAGAGCAAAGGACCTTGTGAAAATACTGGAGGAAACAGGTACAAAAGTATCTATATCCACAGTAAAATGAGTCCTATATCAACATAACCTGAAAGGCCACTCAGCAAGGAAGAAGCCACTGCTCTAAAACCGCCATAAAAAAGCCAGACTACAGTTTTCAACTGCGCTTGGGGACAAATATCGTACTTTTTTGAGAAATGTCGTCTAGTCTGGTGAAAAAAAAAATAGAACTGTTTGGCCATAATGACCATCGTTATGTTCGGAGGAAAAAGGGGGATGCTTGCAAGCCGAAGAACACCATTCAAACCGTGAAGCACGGGGGTGCCAGCATCATGTTGTGTGGGTGCTTTGCTGCAGGAGGGACTCTTCACAAAATAGATGGCATCATGAGGAAGGAAAATCTCAAGACATCAGTCAGGAAGTTAAAGCTTGTTGGCTGCTCCCACATATGCTGAGCACTTGCTGGCTGCTTTTCCTTCACTCTGCGGTCAAACTCATCCCAAACCATCTCAATTGGGTTGAGGTCGGGTGATTGTGAAGGCCAGGTCATCTGATGCAGCACTCCATCACTCTCCTTCTTGGTCAAATAGCCCCTACACAGCCTGGAGGTGTGTTTTGGGTCATTGTCCTGTTGAAAAACAAATGATAGTCCTATCAAGCGCAAACCAGATGGGATGGCGTGTCGCTGCAGAATGCTGTAGTAGCCATGCTGGTTCAGTGTGCCTTGAATTCTAAATAAATCACAGACAGTGTCACCAGCAAAGCACCCCCACACCATCACACCTCCTCCTCCATAATTCACGGTGGGAACCACACACGCGGAGATCATCCGTTCACCTACTCTGCGTCTCACAAAGATACGGCAGTTGGAACCAAAAATCTCAAATTTGGACTCATCAGACTAAAGGACAGATTTCCACCGGTCTAATGTCCATTCCTCATGTTTGTTGGCCCAAGCAAGTCTCTTCTTCTTATCAGTGTCCTTTAGTAGTGGCTTCTTTGCAGCAATTCAACCATAAAGGCCTGATTCACACAGTCTCCTCTGAACAGTTGATGTTGAGATGTGTCTGTTACTAGAACTCTGTGAAGCATTTATTTGGTCTGCAATCTGAGGTGAAGTTATCCTCTGCAGCAGAGGTAACTCTGGGTCTTCCTTTCCTGTGGCGGTCCTCATGAGACCCAGTTTCATCATAGCGCTTGATAGTTTTTGCGACTGCACTTGAAGAAACTTGAAATGTTCTGAAATTGACTGACCTTCATGTCTTAAAGTAATGATGGACTGTGGTTTCTCTTTGGTAATTTGAGCTGTTCTTTCCATAATATGGACTTGGTCTTTCACCAAATAGGGCTATCTTCTGTATACCACCCCTTTATTTTTAAGATAAAACCGCACTTAAATCAGCCACTGACAGGTGATTTCCTGTCACAATCAGGAATCGGTTTAATCAAATTTGATCAGAGGCAAAAGTAGAAACACAGAGCTATCCTGTGGCCAAAGTGAGAGAGAGTGAAACCTGAATGCATGCTCTTTGTCTCCCTCCACAGCTGCTTTGCCGAGTTACATCAGGCAAGGCTTTCTGGGGGTACTGTTAATGCTAAGAAAATGGAAAAGAAGAAAATCCTTCAAACAGTTAAGAGCTGTCTCTCTGTTGGCAACAAGGACTATGAGTACGACGATGAACAGGTAAGATACTATAGGCTGAACACTCACTTCCCAATAAACCTGTGACACGTGACAACCTTTTGTCTTAGCTCTATTTCAGTTGTAGTTGTTGATGTATTTTCTGTTTCTTTCCCATTATTCTCTTAGGATGCCCATGAATGTTTGGTGCTCCTCCTCTTTCAGCTGAAGGAGGAGGGTATGGCATTAAAGGGCTCACGAGAGCCATACACCTGTCCCGTGAAGCAGTTAGAATTCAAGCTGAAGACTACCCGTACCTGCACCAGGTAACAGCTGTCATTTGTATACGGTGTACCTTGATGTCTTCATCACATTATGAGGAGGTTTAATGTCAGCCCAAAATGAAGGATACAGAGGTAAAGCATTACGCTAGTTAGTATGTAGAGGGATCTAAGGTTTGTGTTTGAGAGCTAATGCATTTCTATCCGTACTTCTGAAGCTGTGGAGTTATAGTGTATGGTCAGGAGGACTACAGTCACCTGTCACTGAGCCTGAGCCATTACCTGACAGACAGCCTTGACCTCTACTTTAAGGTCAGCACTTATCTTAAACCAAGAGTTAGTGAGTATGTCAAGGAACACTATCACTCATAATGTTCATCATTCTATTGCTGCACTTTGTCACCTAGCCATCTGCGTTAGAGTGTGCATGCAGGGAGTGCTCAGGTAGCATGGCATCTGTGACTAGGAACTTCCTCACGCTGCCCCGGTCAGTCCCCCATCATCCATCCAACATCATCTACCGCCATCAATTGATAGTCCTTATCTAACTCACCAAACTGGGTTATTGATTTGAGTGCAAGACTGATTCCTTTCTCTCTGTGAATGTCTGTCTGTCTGTCTGTCTGTGTGAATGCCTACCTGTCTGTCTGTCTCTGAGCAGGGTCCTAATGCTTCATGTGAAGCGGTTTACTGCAGGCAACTGGGAGCCAGAGAAGGTGGATGATCCCATGTCCATCCCTGCCGAACTGACCTTCCCAGCCCTCTGTGGGGAGACAGCCCCTGTCCAGCATGGAGCCAGGTTGGTTTACACTCTGTTTGGGGACATTGCACATTGAGTAGCCAACACAAACTAGATAATTATTTTCAATGCCATCGATTTACACAGGGCAAGCTCACTGGGGAACAACAATGTGGACAACACACCTGCAAACTCACCGAAATGCACCCTTGATAGACCAGGTAGGACATTGTGTTACTGACATCACGCAGAACAGCCACTCATGAAACAGGACTGTTGAGAAAAGCAAGTTGGAAGCTGAAGTTAAGAGTATATTTGTAGATAGGTTTCCACTTCACTTTTTGGTTTGTATTTACAATATATTTGATATACCCCACCAGCTTCAAATTCCTCTGACCAGCTAGAGAAACCAGCTGATAGTGAGAAAGGGCAGCAGGCAGCCGCTGTGGTGAGGAGAGAGAGAGAGAGAGAAATAAATAAATAAATAACAGATCATTAGATCCATTTGAGATAGTGGGCGAATCAAGATAAGGCAGTTATATAAGGCACAAAATAAGAATCCTATTATTAAATGTGTTTCCTTACAGAGACACCAGCCAGACAATATCTACAAATTGTCAAGTGTGATCTCACATCTGGGAGACAACATGTATACAGGTAAAATGCACGCACGCACGCACGCATTCATGTCCGCACGCACACAATTCTGAAAGCTTAATGTACACTCTATTCGGTCTCCCTTGTTCCCCAGGCCACTACATCAGTGATGTTTTGGACAGCCATGGCAGTGGCTGGCTCTGCCTGGATGACGCACGTGTCTTGAGGACAGATGAGGCCACTGTGCTGAGGGCAAGGGAACAGACTGCCTACATCCTGTTCTACGTCTGCAGGTAAGGCTCTAGCCCACACATTTGAGAAGAACGTCACAAATGGAGTCAATGACGACGATGAGTCATCAAGTGTTTACCAAAGTTAGAATGCTGATTAATTGACCACGTATTAAGAGTTATCCCTTTAACATTGTATGTGAGATCTCCCTGTCACTTCTCATTGTAGTGGAGCAGGTGAAGGAGACCAGGCCCCTCAGGACCAGGAGCAGCACCAGGAGAACCCGTCATACAACTCAGGGAGAGGCACAGAGCTCAGGGACCACCTGGAGTAATACCTACCACAACACCAAGAAACATCAGATGACAGTCAGAATCAAATTAAGCTGCCCTAGACCACCATCAGGCTGCCCTAGACCACCAGGGAATCAGGCTGCCCTAGACCACCAGGCTTCCCTAGACCACCAGGGAATAAAGCTGCCCTAGATCACCATCAATCTCCCCTAGACCACCAGGGAATCATTCTGCTCTAAACCCCCAGGACATCAGGCTGTCCTAGACCAGCAGGACATCAGGCTGTCCTAGACCAGCAGGACATCAGGCTGTCCTAGACCAGCAGGACATCAGGCTGTCCTAGACCACCAGAAGAAACAGTCTACACCATTGTATGTTTACAATATAAAGCATCTCACTGACCTAGTGCCATTTATTTTCCTTTACTGTACATGGTAGGTAATAAATGTACCTATAGTGCATTCAGAAAATATTCAGACCCCTTGACTTTTTCCACATTTTGTTATGTTACAGCCTTATTCTAAAATGTATTAAATTGTTTTGTTTTAGTTCCTTCTCATTCTTCTACACACAATACCCCATAATGGCAAAGCAAAAACAGGTTTTTAGAAATTAAAAAAACTAAAAGCTGAAATATTAAATTTACATAAGTATTCAGACCCTTTACTCGGTACTTTGTTGAAGCACCTTTGGCAACGATTAGACTCGAGTCTTCTTGGGTATGACGCTACAAGCTTGGCACACCTGCATTGTCCCCAAGCCACTCCTGCATTACCTTGGCTGTGTTCTTAGGGGGTTGTTGTCCTGGTGGAAGGTGAACCTTCGCCCCAGTATGAGGTACTGAGCGCTCTGGAGCAGATTTTCATCAAGGATATCCCCACAGCATGATGCTGCCACCACCATGCTTCACAGTAGAAATGGTGCCAGGTTTCCTCCAGACGTGACGCTTGGCATTCAGGCCAAAGAGTTCAATCTTGGTTTCATCAGACCAGAGAATCTTGTTTCTCATGGTCTGAGAGTCTGTAGGTGCCTTTTGGCAAACTCCAAGCGGGCTGTCATGTGCCTTTTACTGAGGTGTGGCTTCCGTCTGGCCACTCTACCATATAGGCCTGATTGGTGGAGTGCTGCAGAGATGGTTGTCCTTCTGGAAGTTTCTTCTATCTCCACAGAGGAACTCTGGAGCTCTGTCAGAGTGACCATCGGGCTCTTGGTCACTTCCCTGACCAAGGCCCTTCTCCCCCGATTGCTCAGTTTGGTCGGGCAGCCAGCTCTAGGAAGAGTCTTGGTGGTTCCAAACTTCTTCCATTTAAGAATGATGGAAGACATTTCCTTTGACCTCATGGCTTGGTTTTTGCTTTAACATGCACTGTCAACTGCAGGACCGTTGTGTGGCTTTCCAAATTATGTACAATCAATTGAATCTACCACAGGTGGACTCCAATCAAGTTGTAGAAACATCTCAAGGATGATCAATAGAAACAGGATGCACCTTTCGTGTTTTATAGCAAAGGATTTGAATGCTTTTTTTAATATACAGTGGGGAGAACAAGTATTTGATACACTGCCGATTTTGCAGGTTGTCCTACATACAAAGCATGTAGAGGTCTGTAATTTTTATCATAGGTACACTTCAACTGTGAGAGACGGAATCTAAAACAAAAATCCAGAAAATCAAATTGTATGATTTTTAAATAATTAATTTGCATTTTATTGCATGACATAAGTATTTGATCACCTACCAACTAGTAAGAATTCCGGCTCTCACAGACCTGTTAGATTTTCTTTAAGAAGCCCTCCTGCTCTCCACTCATTACCTGTATTAACTGCACCTGTTTGAACTCGTTACCTGTATAAAAGACACCTGTCCACACACTCAATCAAACAGACTCCAACCTCTCCACAATGGCCAAGACCAGAGAGCTGTGTAAGGACATCAGGGATAAAATTGTAGACCTGCACAAGACTGGGATGGGCTACAGGACAATAGGCAAGCAGCTTGGTGAGAAGGCAACAACTGTTGGCGCATTAGAAAACGGAAGAAGTTCAAGATGACGGTCAATCTCCCTCGGTCTGGGGCACCATGCAAGATCTCACCTCGTGGGGCATCAATGATCATGAGGAAGGTGAGGGATCAGCCCAGAACTACACGGCAGGACCTGGTCAATGACCTGAAGAGAGCTGGGACCACAGTCTCAAAGAAAACCATTAGTAACACACTACGCCGTCATGGATTAAAATCCTGCAGCGCACGCAAGGTCCCCCTGCTCAAGCCAGCGCATGTCCAGGCCCGTCTGAAGTTTGCCAATGACCATCTGGATGATCCAGAGGAGGAATGGGAGAAGGTCATGTGGTCTGATGAGACAAAAATAGAGCTTTTTGGTCTAAACTCCACTCGCCGTGTTTGGAGGAAGAAGAAGGATGAGTACAACCCCAAGAACACCATCCCAACCGTGAAGCATGGAGGTGGAAACATCATTCTTTGGGGATGCTTTTCGGCAAAGGGGACAGGATGACTGCACCGTATTGAGGGGAGGATGGATGGGGCCATGTATCGCAAGATCTTAGCCAACAACCTCCTTCCCTCAGTAAGAGCATTGAAGATGGGTCGTGGCTGGGTCTTCCAGCATGACAATGACCCGAAAAACACAGCCAGGGCAACTAAGGAGTGGCTCCGTAAGAAGCATCTCAAGGTCCTGGAGTGGCCTAGCCAGTCTCCAGACCTGAACCCAATAGAAAATCTTTGGTGGGAGCTGAAGGTCCGTATTGCCCATCGACAGCCCCGAAACCTGAAGGATCTGGAGAAGGTCTGAATGGAGGAGTGAGCCAAAATCCCTGCTGCAGTGTGTGCAAACCTGGTCAAGAACTACAGGAAACGTATGATCTCTGTAATTGCAAACAAAGGTTTCTGTACCAAATATTAAGTTCTGCTTTTCTGATGTATCAAATACTTATGTCATGCAATAAAATGCAAATTAATTACTTAAAAATCATACAGTGATTTTCTGGATGTTTGTTTTAGATTCCGTCTCTCACAGTTGAAGAGTACCTATGATAAAAATTACAGACTTCTACATGCTTTCTAAGTGGGAAAACCTGCAAAACCGGCAGTGGATCAAATACTTGTTCTCCCCACTGTATTTTTTTTATACATTTGCTAGAATTTCTTAAAATACATGTATTCGCTTTGTCATTATTGGGTAGTGTGTAGATTGATGAGGATTTTTATTTAATCCATTGTCTAATAAGGCAGTAACGGAACAAAGGGGTCTGAATACTTTCCGAATGTACTGTATGAAAGAGTCAATCCACATCATTCATGTTGTCAGGCTCTGGCCATAGAGAAGCTTTGCTTCTCTATATTTCTATGGTCAGAGTCTGGCAGATCTATCATTTCTATTTCTGTCTGGTGTTGTGTGTGTGGGATCCCTAATTAGAGGCAGCTGCTATGCATTACCTCTAATTAGGGATCTTACTTATATGTCTGTGTTCCACTCCGTTGGCGTGGTTCATTGTCGTATGTTGTCTCGTGTCGTGCTAAGTGTGTTATCATTATTATTATCATTTGTTATATTTGTATAGTTCGATGTCAGTTCGTTTATTAGTTTAATAAACATGTCGAACTATGGATACGCTGCGCCTTGGTCTCTCTACACACCCGAACGTGACAGAATGAACCACCACCCGACCAAGCAGCGTTATTCTGGAGCTAAGGAGAAAAAAGGAGAGAAACGGCGTAATCGTGGAAACGGAGGTAATGGAGCCCGTAGTCAACCCCAGGAAAATTTCGGGGGGGGGGCTATGGGGGTGGTCTGGCAAAGAAGAGGACGCTCCAGTACCACTTTCCATGTGGAATATGACGATGCCGAAATACAAGTGTGGGGCGCAAAGCAAGATGGAAGAGAAGGATTTAGAGGCATGTTATGGAGGCATATTAGAGGAGATGAAGCAAAATGAGGAATATTTGGAGAAATATTTTGGAGAAGTTCTGGAGGAAATGTGGGAGATAGCAGAGGAGGTTGAAGAGGAAATGTCGGAATGGAATAGTCCGTGTCCAGTCACCTACTCCACTCCCGTGACAGAGCAGTCCGCTTTACCGGTGCCCAGTCGGGGTCCGGCCGTCTGCTCTACTTCAGTGCCAGAACAGTTCGCTCCACCGGTGCCCAGTCTGGGTCCGGCCGTCTGCTACACTCCAGTGCCAGAGCAGTCCGCTCCACCGGTGCCCAGTCTGGGTCCGGCCGTCTGCTCTACTCCAGTGCCAGAGCAGTCCGCTCCACCGGTGCCCAGTCTGGGTCCGGCCGTCTGCTACACTCCAGTGCGCCTCTCCAGTCCGGTACGTCATGTGCCTGTTTCTCGCACTCGCCCTGAGGTGCGTGTCACCAGTCCGGTGCCATCAGTGCCGACTCCACGCACCAGGCCTCCAGTGCGCCTCTCCAGTACGGTACGTCATGTGCCTGTTCCCCGCACTAGCCCTGAGGTGCGTGTTATTAGTCCTGTGCCACATGTGCCGACTCCACGCATCAGGCTTCCAGTGCGCGTCTCTAGTCCGGTACGTCCCGTGCCGACTCCCCGCACTCGACCTCCAGTGCGTGTGCCCAGCCAGGTTCCTCCAATTCCGGCTTCACGCACCAGGCCTCCAGTGCGCCTCCCCAGTCCGGTACGTCCCGTGCCGACTCCCCGCACTCGACCTCCAGTGCGTGTGCCTAGCCAGGTTCCTCCAGTTCCGGCTTCACGCACCAGGCCTCCAGTGCGCCTCCCCAGTCCGGTACGTCCCGTGCCGACTCCCCGCACTCGACCTCCAGTGCGTGTGCCCAGCCAGGTTCCTCCAGTGCCGGCTCCACGCACCAGGCCTCCAGTGCGCCTCTACAGTCCGGTACGTCCCGTGCCGACTCCCCGCACTCGACCTCCAGTGCGTGTGCCCAGCCAGGTGCCTCCAGTGCCGGCTCCACGCATCAGACCGTCGGTGCGCCTCGACATCCCGGAGCCTCTCGTGACGATCGACAGCCCGGAGCCTCTCGTGACGGTCGACAGCCCGGAGCCTCTCGTGACGGTCGACAGCCCGGAGCCTCCCGTGACGGTCGACAGCCCGGAGCCTCCCGTGACGGTCGACAGCCCGGAGCCTCCCGTGACGGTCGACAGCCCGGAGCCTCCCGTGACGGTCGACAGCCCGGAGACTCCCGTGACGGTCGACAGCCCGGAGACTCCCGTGACGGTCGACAGCCCGGAGACTCCCGTGACGGTCGACAGCCCGGAGACTCCCGTGACGGTCGACAGCCCGGAGACTCCCGTGACGGTCGACAGCCCGGAGACTCCCGTGACGGTCGACAGCCCGGAGACTCCCGTGACGGTCGACAGCCCGGAGACTCCCGTGACGGACGACAGCCCGGAGACTCCCGTGACGCTCGACAGCCCGGAGCCTCCCGTGACGCTCGACAGCCCGGAGCCTCCCGTGACGCTCGACAGCCCGGAGCCTCCCGTGACGCTCGACAGCCCGGAGCCTCCCGTGACGCTCGACAGCCCGGAGCCTCCCGTGACGCTCGACAGCCCGGAGCCTCCCGTGACGCTCGACAGTCCGGAGCCTTCCGTGATAGTTACATGGCCGGAGTCGCCTGCCACACCGGTGCTCAGTCCTGGCCCGGTTATTTGCCCCGCTCCATGGACTGAGATTTTTTCCCCACCATTGTTGTTACCAGGACCGGTGGGTTGCCCCTTTATATGGCCGGAGTCGCCTGCCACACCGGTGCCCAGTCCTGGCCCGGTTATTTGCCCCGCTCCATGGCCTGAGCCTTTTGCCCCACCATGGTCATTTCCAGGACCGGTGGGTTGCCCCTTTAAATGGCCTGAGTCGCCTACCACACCAGCGCCCAGTCCGGGCCAAGTAGGAATGAGGAGGAAAATATCCACTTCGCCGGGGCCGGAACCGCCACCTGCGATGGTTATGTTGTGATGTTTTTCCTCTCTTACCCTTCCCTCATGTTTTTGTGTTTGGTTTTCTTGCGGCCGGGAGTCCGCGCCTTTGGGGGGGGGGGGTACTGTCAGGCTCTGGCCATAGAGAAGCTTTGCTTCTCTATATTTCTATGGTCAGAGTCTGGCAGATCTATCATTTCTATTTCTGTCTGGTGTTGTGTGTGTGGGATCCCTAATTAGAGGCAGCTGCTATGCATTACCTCTAATTAGGGATCTTACTTATATGTCTGTGTTCCACTCCGTTGGCGTGGTTCATTGTCGTATGTTGTCTCGTGTCGTGCTAAGTGTGTTATCATTATTATCATTTGTTATATTTGTATAGTTCGATGTCAGTTCGTTTATTAGTTTAATAAACATGTCGAACTATGGATACGCTGCGCCTTGGTCTCTCTACACACCCGAACGTGACACATGTTGGGTAAAAAAAGTGGAACAAATTTTTTTTTTTGAAAAAAATTGTTAATAATGTTACAATAATATTGTGTGTCTGTGCACAGTATCAACTACACACTCCCTCAGGGTTTTAATGTAACCGCAAGTAATGGAACAATGAATGGCAATGTAACATAGACTGTACATCACATTTCAGTTTGGAAGACAGTCTTGACCCATTACTACTGTGGGAAACACTAAGAGGACATCAACGTGTTGTACAGGAAATACAGAAAAAAACTAAAATGTTCTATAATGGATATGTTTATTGGTCTTTTACAACAAAGTATAGAAATACAAGAAATAAAAGGAGATGAATACCTGGTTGTCAACAGCCAGTCCACTAATAATAACAACCTTCAGGATGTTAAAGCTTTGAACCCAATTAAATCCTACTTTCTGCCTGGCAGACAGAAGGCTCCATATATCATTCTGTTTTAATACTGGTTCATACCAACACGATGGGAGAGGTGCTTATGGTATGATATGACACTAAAGCTATGAAACTGGTTCAAACACTATACACGTTTTTCCCCATGTCCATCCATGTTGCTTTATTGAGAAGTGTCTAAGGCACTTTCAAAATAAACATTAGAGAAACCTTTTTTCCCCAATTTGTTATTGCTTAAAATGAATAATAAAGGCCTCTAATACGTCATTAGTAATTTACAAAATGGTAATTTATTTTTAACATCTAACAATCAAGGCATCAACAAGTGTTCACATTCAAATTGATCTATTGCTCAACCCTGAACCGATGAATTAAAACCAACGCTCGAACACAATATAACTTCAATAAAACATAAATGACCCTTCTGTAAATCATGCTCATATTATTCAGCCATTTGTAATGCATTGATATTGAGGTGTCAAAGAAACCTTATGCGTTTCGAGTTAAGCATTTTGTACATGGTACAGAAAACATAACTGAATAGGCAGAATTATACAGAGCAATATACTGTAGTGTCAAGCAAACATTTGGGCATTTGGGCCAACGCTCCAAGTCTGACAAACCTAATTCCACACACTATCGTACGACACTTAAAGCAGATTGATATGTCAAATATAAAATGGTGGGTTATTGGACAATGTTCTAATGCTAAAGGTAACAGGGTATTTTGCTGGTGGTACAATGTCATTCACCAAGACTGGCTGCCTGAAAAACCTCTTATTCACATACAGCTATTTTTATACTAAACTAAGTGAATTGCAGTAGCTCTATGACAACGGTGGTTTTGATGAAAAAATCTAAGTGGGATCGTCATTTAGGCTTCCATTTAAAAATCAGTCCCTAGCTTATGCTGTGCTTTGTTTTACATATCCTGGTCCAATTCTGTACAATCATCAAAGACACATGTTTATACAGACGTGTGTGCAGTTGTCCACTTGTGTGCCAGTAAGCCAGCTGAAATGAAAGTGGTTCAATTCTAGTTAGAGGGCTGTTTGAATCTAATGGGTGTTCCAGGGAACTAGCTTAACAAAATTATGGTAAACTCCTGTTATTTGTTTTCGAGTGCTTATGCACACTCAGACTCTAATGCAATTTAAATGTACTTTTATCTGCAATTGATCCAAGGCTTGATGCGCAGTATATTCATATAGAGGAGATTATGGATTTGCTTGGCCCTGCAGCTTGCCATGGAGTGGTAAGGCATAGTAGTGGGGTCCACTGCTGGTGTCTGGGGTTAGGCGGACAGGGGTAAGGGTTGTAGATAGATAGGTACTTTATTGATCACCGAGGGGGACATTTCTTAAACTTGTGGGGTCAGAGGCCATGCTGCATGTGGGCTGGAGGGAGAGCTTCTACTCTGGTTGGGGAGCTGCTGGTGTCTCGTTGGCATTGGCATCGGTGGGCTTGTTTTCCACCTCGTCGTCGGATAGGAGGTCGAGCGATGCTCCCTCCACCTGTAGCTGACGCCGGCCCGAGCGGCTGGAGGAGAAACTGATGGGGCCTCCACGCCTGCAGGGGACAGAGGGGCCAGGAGAGGTGGAGCGGTATTAGTAATGAGGGCCATCAATGTGGCCAATATACACAACTGTTTGTGTGAAAATATCATCTTAGAGTTAACCTCCATACTAACTAGGACCCACTGTGGGCAGGTTGTGTGTATGTGTCTGTGTCTACTATGTCAGTATGTGTGTGTGTGTTTGTGTGGGGGGGGGGCTCTAAATACCTGAGGCGGCTCTTGAGTGTGTTGACCTCACGGCTGAGGCCCTCGCTGGACTCGGTGGCATCGTCCAGCTCCCTCTGCAGCTTCCTTCGGTAGGCGTTGGCACGTGTGGCCTCCTCCTCAGCCTCCTCAAGCTGCCTCTTCAGCTGCTTCATACGAGAGTTGGCCTTCTCCATCTGACTCAGCCAGGAGTCACAACACATCAACAGTGATGAACAGTCAATACTAATACTTACAATACTTAGCAGTCCTGTGGTCCAATGGTTACTGGAAAGAACCTACTGTAGGAAAGATTAAAATCCTAAATCTTCACACCTGTCCAATCCTGTCCCACCTTTGCAAGTTGTACTAAATTGGATAGAATTCCTTCTTTAGCTATGCAAATCTTAAAAATGCACTACGCAGAATTCGCCTAATTTCTGTTTATGTGTCAAAACAAGCAGAGAATCCATATCCAAATATACAGTGGGGAGAACAAGTATTTGATACACTGCAGATTTTGCAGGTTTTCCCACTTACAAAGCATGTAAAAGTCTGTAATTTTTATCATAGGTACTCTTCAACTGTGAGTGACGGAATCTAAAACAAAAATCCAGAAAATTACATTGTATGATTTTTAAGTAATTAATTTGCATTTTATTGCATGACATAAGTATTTGATACATCAGAAAAGCAGAACTTAATATTTGGTACAGAAACCTTTGTTTGCAATTACAGAGATCATACGTTTCCTGTAGTTCTTGACCAGGTTTGCAAACACTGCAGCAGGGATTTTGGCCCACTCCTCCATACAGATCCTTCAGGTTTCGGGGCTGTCGCTGGGCAATACGGACTTTCAGCTCCCTCCAAAGATTTTCTATTGGGTTCAGGTCTGGAGACTGGCTAGGCCACTCCAGGACCTTGAGATGCTTCTTACGGAGCCACTCCTTAGTTGCCCTGGCTGTGTGTTTCGGGTCGTTGTCATGCTGGAAGACCCAGCCACGACCCATCTTCAATGATCTTACTGAGGGAAGGAGGTTGTTGGCCAAGATCTCGCGATACATGGCCTCATCCATCCTCCCCTCAATACGGTGCAGTCGTCCTGTCCCCTTTGCAGAAAAGCATCCCCAAAGAATGATGTTTCCACCTCCATGCTTCACGGTTGGGAAGGTGTTCTTGGGGTTGTACTCATCCTTCTTCTTCCTCCAAACACGGCGAGTGGAGTTTAGACCAAAAAGCTCTATTTTTGTCTCATCAGATATTATTTGATACACTGCCGATTTTGCAGGTTTTCCCACTTCAAAAGCATGTAGAAGTCTGTAATTTTTATCATAGGTACTCTTCAACTGTGAGTGACGGAATCTAAAACAAAAATCCAGAAAATCAAATTGTATGATTTTTAAATAATTAATTTGTATTTTATTGCATGACATAAGTATTTGATCACCTACCAACCAGTAAGAATTCCGGCGCTCACAGATCTGTTAGTTTTTCTTTAAGAAGCCCTCCTGTTCTCCACTCATTACCTGTATTAACTGCACCTGTTTGAACTCGTTACCTGTATAAAAGACAACTGTCCACACACTCAATCAAACAGACTCCAACCTCTCCACAATGGCCAAGGCCAGAGAGCTGTGTAAGGACATCAGGGATAAAATTGTAGACCTGCACAAGGCTGGGATGGGCTACAGGACAATAGGCAAGCAGCTTGGTGAGAAGGCAACAACTGTTGGCGCAATTATTAGAAAATGGAAGAAGTTCAAGATGACGGTCAATCTTCCTCTGTCTGGGGCACCATGCAAGATCTCAACTCGTGGGGCATCAATGATCATGAGGAAGATGAGGGATCAGCCCAGAACTACACGGCAGGACCTGGTCAATGACCTGAAGAGAGCTGGGACCACAGTCTCAAAGAAAACCATTAGTAACACACTACGCCGTCATGGATTAAAATCCTGCAGCGCACGCAAGGTCCCCCTGCTCAAGCCAGCGCATGTCCAGGCCCGTCTGAAGTTTGCCAATGACCATCTGGATGATCCAGAGGAGGAATGGGAGAAGGTCATGTGGTCTGATGAGACAAAAATAGAGCTTTTTGGTCTAAACTCCACTCGCCGTGTTTGGAGGAAGAAGAAGGATGAGTACAACCCCAAGAACACCATCCCAACCGTGAAGCATGGAGGTGGAAACATCATTCTTTGGGGATGCTTTTCTGCAAAGGGGACAGGACGACTGCACCGTATTGAGGGGAGGATGGATGAGGCCATGTATCGCGAGATCTTGGCCAACAACCTCCTTCCCTCAGTAAGATCATTGAAGATGGGTCGTGGCTGGGTCTTCCAGCATGACAACGACCCGAAACACACAGCCAGGGCAACTAAGGAGTGGCTCCGTAAGAAGCATCTCAAGGTCCTGGAGTGGCCTAGCCAGTCTCCAGACCTGAACCCAATAGAAAATCTTTGGAGGGAGCTGAAAGTCCGTATTGCCCAGCGACAGCCCCGAAACCTGAAGGATCTGTATGGAGGAGTGGGCCAAAATCCCTGCTGCAGTGTGTGCAAACCTGGTCAAGAACTACAGGAAACGTATGATCTCTGTAATTGCAAACAAAGGTTTCTGTACCAAATATTAAGTTCTGCTTTTCTGATGTATCAAATACTTATGTCATGCAATAAAATGCAAATTAATTACTTAAAAATCATACAATGTAATTTTCTGGATTTTTGTTTTAGATTCCGTCACTCACAGTTGAAGAGTACCTATGATAAAAATTACAGACTTCTACATGCTTTGTAAGTGGGAAAACCTGCAAAATCGGCAGTGTATCAAATACTTGTTCTCCCCACTGTATGTAAATTTGGCCAGGTCTCCCAAGTTACATTTTGTAGCTTTAAATTCTGGGCTCTCCAAGCATCCTTGACAAGGTCCTCACCTGTTCCTTGTACTGGTCGGCATGGCGATGCTCGTCCTCCACCTGCATGCACACCTCCTTCAGCTTCTTTTCTGTCCGTCTCACAAGCTTATTGGCCGCTGCTCGCTCCCTGAGAGGAGGACAGAGGAATGAGATCATATGACAGAGCACCACATGAACTTCACTGTAACAAAGGCTGTCAAACATAGATCTTCAAGAACATCTCTTAAGATTGCAAGGAGCTTCAAATTACAGTTGACTCCTTAGATTGATCACATTAACATTTTGATCACAATCAAGATCCTCTTCCAATGGGCTGAGCTTTTTCTAAACCCCTCATTAACTCCTCCTGAGTCTTGGTCTCCTATTTCACCCTGTCTAATAAGGTTTGAAATTGTTATAAAGAGAGTTGCTGTGTTTCTCACTTGGCCTCCTGCTCCAGCTGCTCCTCCAGCTGCAGTATCTTGGCCTCCAGGGTGGTAATGGAGGCCTTGAACCGGCTCTTCACGGAGCACTCCAGCTCGCTCAGCTTGGCCCGCAGCTCCTTGTTCTGCCTCTCCAGCTGCTGCCGCGCATTCTCACTCTTCTGGGCCACGCTGCGCTCTGACACAAGCTCCAGGGTCAGGGTGTCCACCTGGGCAAGGAGAGGGGAGGGGAGGGGGAAGAGAGGAAAACGGGTGAATGAAGGAGAGAATGGGAAAGTGAGAGAGAGATAAAAGTTTTTATGGTAGTGGCTGAATAATGGATTGTTTCCTAAAAGGCAGAAGAACAAGGGTAATATGATTACAATGGTCAAGTTTTCAACCTGAAAAGGTTTCCTCCTGGCTCATACCTGCATTGTGGTCTTGCGGAAGCGGTCATTGAGCAGCTCCATGTTGCCCTGTTCCTCCTCTAGTTCCTCCTCCAGCTGAGCAATGCGAGCCTCCAGCCTCCTTTTCTCATCCATCAAGGCAGACTTGCCCGAGGTGCTGTTGGAGATCTCGTCCGCTAGCTCATCCCGTTCCTGCTCTGCGTGGCGCCGTGCCCTCTCTGACGCCGCCAGGTCCTACAGGGCAGAGGCCATACAGAGGTCAAACACAGGTCACCATTTCTCACAGAAAGATGATCCAGTCTAGACTACAAACTGTAGACCAAGACACAGAGTTATGACAGGAGCAATACTACAGCCCACTGTACCTCATGCAGCTGGAGAACCTCGGCCTCCAGGCTCTTCAGCTTCTTCTCGTTCTCCTTGGATTGGGAGAATATCTCATCCCGAGAGGCCCGGGCGTCCTCCAACTCCCTCTGGTAGTCTTTCATCTGGGCCTGAGGGAGAAAGTGGAGATCGATTGAATCCCATTATTGACCAAAATATATATATATATTTTTTTTGTTTGTTTGTTTTCTTGTCTTGTCTGTTCCACAAACACTGTGAGTTTCTCACCTGCAGTTTGCGTAGCTGCTTGATGGCCTCGTCACGGGCCTTGTTGGAGCCCTCTATGTGTCCCACCATGTCCTTTAGGTCCATCTCCAGCTTCTTCTTAGCAGCCACGGCCAGGGCTCTCTGCTTCCTCTCATCCTCCAGCTCTGCCTCCATCTCACGCACCTAAAGAGACCAGGACAGTTCCGGTCAGAGGAGGGGAAGGGGGTTGTTGACATTCTCTGAGGGTATGACAACATATTTGCACTTTTTTTGGGGGGGGGCACTACACAATTCTTGTTTGTATGGAAGTGATGCGTCCTTTATGCACCTGTTTGACAAGTGCCCTCTTCTTCTCGTCGTTCTGGTCGTCTCGCCCCTGCAGGTCTCTCTCATACTGGGCCTTCATGGCCTGCATGTTAACCTCCAGACGCAGCTTGCCGTCCTCCGTGGCCTGCAGCTCGTCCTCCAGCTCCTCCAGCTGAGTCCTCATCTCTTCCAGCTGCTGCTCCAGAGTCCTCTTGGACTTCTCCAACTCATGGACCTGGACAGGGGTAGAGAAGATACTTTGAGGTGATGCTATTTGGAATGAACTGGCCATTTAAAGTTTAGGTTTAACCTAGTTTATTTCTGTAGGATGCAGAGCAGTCCATCTGAAAACAATAGATGCAAACATTTCTGCCCTCAGCTGAACAAAACACAGGTATTGAGTGCAACACTCACGTTCTTGCCCACGTCGTCCTTGGAGCTCATCAGGTCCTCCATCTCACTCCTCAGCTGCTTGTTGAGTCTCTCAAACTCCTCCTTGGCCTCCAGAGCCTCATCCAGAGCCCGGGCCAGAGACAGGGACTTGGTCTCCTTCTCCCTGGCCTCCGCCTCAGCCTTGTCCCTTTCCTCAGCGTAGCGTGCAGAGATGTTCTTCTCCTCAGCCAGCAGCTACAACACAGGACAAACACTGACTTACAAAGGGAAAAGGTCCACCATCTATCTACACAATGCCATTCCATACTGTGCTCTAAGACCAAGCCAACTTAGCTACCATTATGAATGGCTTAGAGTGGTCAGTCAAACCTACCATTATGAATGGCTTAGAGTGGTCAGTCAAACGTACCATTATGAATGGCTTAGAGTGGTCAGTCAAACCTACCATTATGAATGGCTTAGAGTGGTCAGTCAAACCTACCATTATGAATGGCTTAGAGTGGTCAGTCAAACCTGGTCAAACTTCTTCTGTTTCTTCTCCAGGTTGGAGACGATGGTTCTCTGGTGGTCCAGATCCACCATGAGGTCGTCCAGCTCCTGCTGCAGGCGGGTCTTGGTCTTCTCCATTTTCTCAAAGGCGATGCCCTTCTCCTCCAGCCTCAGGGTGGCCAGATCCATGTCCTTCTGCAGCTTCCTCTTCCCCTCCTCCAGACCATCCACCATCCCCACGTCATCCTCCAGCTTTTTCTTGGTCTCAACCAGCTACACATACATAAAGTTTATAATGATATGATGCTCACTGAAGGATGGCAACAGTAGATGGTAGCTTGTTATGGTGATATCATCTGTGTTGCAGTTAATGTGTAATATTATTTGAATATATACATTAAGCTGTAAGGCGCTGTGCTGACCTGGGCCTGTAGTGTACATAGCTGTTTCTCCAGGTTCCTGCGGACCTCCTCGTCCTCCTCCTGCTGCTCCTGCAGGGAGCTCTTCTCCTCCTCCAGTTGGCGGATAAGACTGCTCATGTTCAGCTTCTGACGGGTCTCTTCCTGGAGAAGCTCCTACACACACACACACACACACACACACACACACACACACCATATCACTAAGGTGAGACAGAAACAGAATGCCACCTTCTCTTAACTTAAAAGGCCCAATGCAGCCATTTTATATCAATATCAAATTATTTATTGGTAACAATTAAGTACTTTATTGTAATAGATTTCCATTAAAATGGGCAAAAATAGCTTTTTAGCAAAAAACTATTTCTCAAGCAATAATTTTGCTAGGACTGTCTGGGAGTGGTCTAAGGGGAGGGGAAACGTAAAACTAGCTGTTATTGGCAGAGGTTTGGAACTCCCTTTGTTATTGGTCTATTAACCAGTTTACCACATGGCAATGTCACCTTGGAAAGCCAAAACTCCCACCCATGCAAACCTGCTGATTAGAACGTCTTGCACAGATTGTATTTTCAACCAGCAACTATGAAATAACACTGTTTAAACTTGTTCAGTGTTAGTTTCATCAGCTGTTGTATAATATGATATAAAACACAGGAAATACAGAATTTTGACTGCACTGGGCCTTTAAGATACACATGATGTGTTCCTCTTCGATGAGAGGTTGTCCAGTCTAGCTCACCTGTGTGTCCTGCAAAGCGCTCTCCAGAACAGTGGTGTCTTTAACCAGCTTGATTCCCTTCCTCTCTGCATCCTCCAGCAGAGCAGACACACTATCCAGCTCCGTCTGCACACACAGCAAACAGCACAGTTGAGAGACCATCACCAACAGAGGTTAAAGTGTGTGTGTGTGTGTGTGTGTGTGTGTGTGTGTGTGTGTGTGTGTGTGTGTGTGTGTGTGTGTGCCCTCTCACCTGTAGTTTGTGGAAGCGGTCGGCCAGCTCTCCCTTGCTCTTCTCTCCCTCTGTGACCCGGGCCATGAACTCCTGGAGCTGGGCCTCCAGCTTCTTCCTCTTATGTTCTGACTCGGTCTTGGCCTGCTGCAGCCCCTTTACCTCACTGACCAGCTCCTTGTTGGCACTCTCTGTGCTCTGCTTGTTCTTCTCCAGGTTGACCTTGAACTGGATACAGACCAAGAGATATTACAATAGGAATCATGCTCAGATGACACAAAACAGGAGAAAAATATTTAAAATAGATAGAGGAAGTACTACCTCAATTACTTCATCCATGTCAAACATTTTCTCCTGTTTGTTGACTAAACATGAACATGCTGTTTTTGTGAAGCCACCCACCCTCTTGGCCTGCTCCAGCTGCTCAGACAGCTCCTCCAGGGCCGTGGAGTGTCTCTGTCTCATCTCCTGGATCTGGGCCTCGTGGTTCTTGGTCTCCTCATCGATGGCCTTCTTCAGCTCCGTCACCTCCTGCTCACGCTTGGTCCGGAGCTCCTGCTGGGCTGCGGTGGTGTCCAGGGTGTCCTCCAGCTCTGTCTTTAAGGCCTCCAGCTCCTCACTCAGGTCTCTCTTTAGTTTCTCAGCCTTGTTCCTAGATACCTTCTCTGATTCCAGGTCTTCCTGCAGCTCTGCCAGCTGGGCCTGTAGCTCCCGTACCTGCTTCAGGGCATTGTTCTTCTGGGTCCCCTCATCATCTCCCCTGACACACACACATTTCAATTATTTATTAGGATGCAAAATAAAACATTGTAGTACAAGTACCCCAATTAGTCATAGGCCTATGCTTGGACAGTTGAACCAAGTTGCTATGTATGTCTTTTCCACTGGGTGGCAGTATAAGAGCATATAGCCTGAAATAAACACAGATACCTTGTTTCTGTCACTACTATGCGAGTTGGTCCTGATAGAGCTTTCTGTTTTTAATGGCCAGTTATCAACACAGACTAGACGTGGGGCCAACATTTACACATTCCAACCCAGTGAGATCTCCTGAATAAATAGTTGCTGGGTGGTCTGGTCAGCACCATATCATGACGAGAGGGCATAAAAATGGTAAATGCTCATAGGGTTTTATTAGCCAGATTACAAGATTACCGGTGCAAGTCTGGCCAACTGTAGACCTACCATTGTTAAATATGCCATATAAAAGACAGGTGTTGAGACAATTAAAATAGGTCTGTCTGTCTGTTATAGCCTGCAGCTCCTCCTTCTTGGCCCTGTCTGTCTGTTATAGCCTGCAGCTCCTCCTTCTTGTCCCTGTCTGTCTGTGTATAGCTCTCTCTCTCACTCACTCACTCACTCACTCACTCACTCACTCACTCACTCACTCACTCACTCACTCACTCACTCACTCACTCACTCACTCACTCACTCACTCACTCACTCACTCACTCACTCACTCACTCACTCACTCACTCACCTGGCCTGTATAGCCTGAAGATCCTCCTCCTTCTTGGCCAGCTGCACCTTGAGCTCCTCTATCTGGGCCTGCAGCTCAGCTATCTGGTCCTGCAGGTCTGTGGTCTCTCCATCCAGCTTCCTCTTGGCTTTCTCCAGCTCCTGACGAGTCTTCTCCTCCTTCTTTAAACGCCCTAAAGGGAGAAGGGAAGGAGATGGATGGAGTTAAAGTGTCTGGACTAACTACCTTTAACTAGTGAGACCTTGTAGGTAAGAGGACACCTACCTTCCAGGTCCACCATCATCACCTCCTGCTTGTTCTTTGTCTTGCCCAGGTTCTTGGCCTTCTCCTCCTCCTCAGTCAGCTGGGACATCATCTCATTCACACGGTCATCCAGGAGCTTCTTCTCCTGAAGGGGGAAAGAGGAGTCAAGTTGTTAATAATAATAGTGAAATCCAGCAGCATAACGTTAGTAAAGTCCAATATTGCTCAACCCTGGACTGCCTTTCATCTCCACCCACCTTTAGGAACTTGGAGTTCTGGTCCTCCAGGAGCAAGATGTCCTCCTCAAACTTCTTCATCTTGGCCTCGGCGGTCACCTTCTCCAGCTGCAGCTTCTGCCTGGCAGCCTCCTCCTCATCCAACTGCTCCTCCAGGCCCTGGAAGACAAAATCACAGCATTTATCAAGAAGGTAACTGGTAGAAATGTTTTGGGTCCACTGAAAATCTATTGTCTGGCATAAAACATGTGCAACCACTTCCATGTTCAATCTTCTCAAGCTTCCACTCTGCAGTCTCCATGTCTCATCAGTACCTGGATGTGAGACTGCATCTTCTTCTTCTCTCCTTGCAGGCCCTGGTTCCTCTCCTCCTCCTCCTCCACTCTGGACTCCAGGTCATGAAGAATCTCCTCCAGCTCCTGCTTCTTAGCGGCCAGACGGGCTCTCATTTCCTCAGCCTCTGCAAACAGTTCTGTCTCAGCCTGAAGCTGCTCCGCTAGGATGTTCTTCTCCTCAGTCAGCTACACAATGTAAACATGGGCATAATGGAATGAACGGTACAATGCAGAATTTAAGTTCATAAAGGGATGATCCTTAGTGTCTACTCTCTTAGAAAAACGTGTTCCAAAAGGGTTCTTCGGCTGTCCCCATAGGGTAACCCTTTTAGGTTCCAGGTAGAACCCTCTGTGGAAAGGGTTCTACATGGAACCAAAAAGGGTTCTCCTATGGGAACAGCACAATAACCCTTTTAGGTTTTTTCTAAGAGTGTAGTCTACTGTAGTTGGCGTGGACTGGACACTGACCTGTGAGTGCTTTCTTTCCATCTCCAGCAGTTCTCCCTCCGCCTTGGTCTGCTTCTCCTTCACCTTGAGCAGCTCATCGTCCTTGGCCTGCATCTCCTCCTCCTGCCTGGTCACCTGCAGAAGGGGCTTGACCTGGGGGACAGGACAGAACACAGACCTGGGGTCAGCCACTGCAGACTCACAAAGGTGATTATTTTCAAAAGCAGATGATCAGGAGCCTTATCATATAGCTGTATATAGAGAGACTTGGCAATGCTGGTGTTACAAAGACAGATTAGCCATATACAGTAGATATAGTGTACTGTAATGGAGACATGCACACCTTGGTAAAGAGTCTCCACCACTGCCAGTGCTTCAGCTTTAGGTAGGCAGAACAGTTCCTCTGAAGCACCTTCAGACAATTCAGTTGCTGCTGCTTCTTAGCAAACGCCCTGTCAGTAGAGAGAGGGGAAACCCATGGTCAGACTTACTGACCAAGATGGTCAAAGACAACATATATATGTGGCATCTTTCTGTCCTAAGAAGTGTTGTAGTGGTCATGAAAGAAAGGACATGAGGAAAGGTAAGGCCGTTGCATATAGAGGTAAGGTTAAGGTTAAGGTAAGTCAAGTCAAGTCAAAGGAAAGGAAAGGCCATTGCATATAGAGGAAAGGAAAGGAAAGGAAAGGAAAGGAAAGGAAAGGAAAGGAAAGGAAAGGAAAGGAAAGGAAAGGAAAGGCCATTGCATATAGAGGAAAGGAAAGGAAAGGAAAGGCCATTGCATATAGAGAAAAGGAAAGGAAAGGAAAGGAAAGGCCATTGCATATAGAGGAAAGGAAAGGAAAGGAAAGGCCATTGCATATAGAGGAAAGGAAAGTTAAGTTAAGTTATCCCCAAGGACTTAACTTAAGGGAAGGGAAGGAAAGGAAAGGAAAGGAAAGGAAAGGAAAGGAAAGGAAAGGAAAGGAAAGGAAAGGAAAGGAAAGGAAAGGAAAGGAAAGGAAAGGGTAAGGCAAGGCCATTGCATATAGACAACTCACTTGCGGGCCAGGTATCCCCGGCACACAGACTGGAAGTAGATGATGATGTCAGTGATCTTCAGGTCTCTCTCCTCCTCCAGGTGGGCCAGGACTCCAGCCCTGAAGAAGATCTTACTCTGACCAATCCTGAACAGGTTAGGATCCAACTCCAAGGCTCGGATCTGGAGTGAAAATGGTTCATGGCTATAAATCCAGGGAAGGGAGGCCAAATCATAATAAACAGTGTAATTTAAGTCATACCCTATAAATACTAAGGAAAAATCCTGTCTTTTAATTTTTTTTATTTAACCTTTATTTAACTAGGTAAGTCAGTTAAGAACAAATTCTTATTTACAATGACGGCCTACACTGGCTAAACTCGGATGACGCTGGGCCAATTGTGCGCCGCCCTATGGGACTCCCAATCACGGCCGGTTGTGATACAGTCTGGATTCGAACCAGGTTGTCTGTAGTGACACCTCTAGCACTGAGATGCAGTGCCTTAGACCACTGTGCCACTTTGGAGTCATGGGTGTTTATGAAGTAGATATACATTTAACATGCTTACCATGCTCTAGCTTGTAAAAGGACAAAGAGTATCCAGAGTATCCAATATGCTAAACACAGTACAATAGTAACACACAAATCCTCACCATTCTCTCACAGGCCTGCTTGCCATCCATGAAGCCCTTGGGGATGGCGTTGGGGGTGAGGATCTCATACCTGGCAATAGAGTGGAAAGGAGTGCATAAAGGCACTGAGTCATTACACCACACCTCCATGTTGACTAGGACCAGAGAGTGGAGACGTGAGAGGCCTCAGATCTTACAGAAGCCTCACTGTTTAGAAATAGAACAGCTCTATGAGATAGTCAACAACACCCAGGGCAATGTCCTCTGCAATATATCTCTCAAAAGGAATGCAGGAACTTATAAATTGGGTTGAAATACGTAAATGGTCAGTATGAGGTGGGTGTACAGTGAGTACAGTACCTCTGTCTGAACTCCTGGAAGATGATACGGTTGGGGAAGCCCTGTCTGCAGATACGGATCCCCTCTAGAACACCATTACACCTCAGCTGGTCCAGAACCAGGTGGGGGTCTAGCTTACCAGCCTGTAGGGAAGGAGGGAGGGGCATTGAAGTGAGAGGTTAGTGAGAGGTACAGTACCAAACTTCATGCAAAGGAGAGTATTCTGAACTAATAGCAACTAAATGCGGTTACTGTTCATTCAGCTTTGAGAATTTCATCCAGAAAATGTTTTTATAGGGAAACAATGTTACCTATTTGTGTAATATTATGCAAAATGCCATTCTACAATTGGGATTGCATAGGGACTAGACTAACTACTTGAATACATTCACGCCAACACAAACAGTGTCTACATCCTCTTCTCCATCCATACCATCCATTTATGACAGTCATTTGTGGTTGCGCTGCAAAAACAAGCGTGTATTCCCCTGGAATACATTAGGCATCACTTAACAAGCCGACATCTCTCCACTCTGCTATTGTTTGATTTCCAGCCTTCCATCTGAGCTGTTGCTTATGGAGGCAGAGGGCCCACTAAGGCCTGGTAGCAGTGTGTCTACAGGGGTTCTGGTGGTTGTGTGGGGGCTATAGTCTGGGCTAAATGGATTCTGATGGGTTGTGTGGGGGATGTAGTCTCGGCTAAAGGGATTCTGATGGGTTGTGTGGGGGCTGTAGTCTGGGCTGCAGTGGGCAGAGGGGGGAGTGACTGCTGGTCAGTGAAAGGGGGAGGTTAGTGTGCTGCTCAGTGCTCACCCTCTTCTCATGGTTGGGGATGATGCAGCGGACAAAGTTGGGGTTGGTGTTCCTCAGCGTGGCCATGAGCTTGGTGAGAGACTCCTTGTAGAGCTGGCCCACCGTCCGGAACATGCCCTTCTTGGTCTTATAGGCTGCGCCGAAGGCCGTCTCGTTCATCCCTGTTACCTGGTCCAGACCCACGATACGGTCCACTGACAGAAGGAAGAGGAGAGGAGAGAAGGGCAGAGTTAGATGGGTAGACCCTGGGAGAGGGGTGACTGGTGCGTGAACTAAACATATATACTGTATAATCAAGCAGCAAAGGACTAGAGGCGTGGCCAGGACAGATGAGAGCTTCTAAGCGTAACAACATGTAAACAACATGATTGACAGCCAGAGTGGGTGGGATGTTCATTAAAAGCAGAGAAAGGAAACAACACTGAACCAAGTTATTGCAAAACCTAATCCAACTTAACTGGAACCATGTTCATCATTCTGCTCTTTTTCCAAGAACAGCACAGCCATTTTATTTGACCTTTCCACATAAACTGCAGTCAATTGGTTTTAATTGAACACAATTAGACTAGCTAGATCATTCTCCATTCAGTGGTTGTTCTTGCCAAGGAATACAGAGAAAAAAGATTAACAATACCATCTTGTTTGCATATTCAGATAGCATCAATATATGAGGCAATTTTCTGTGCAGAGATCTAGGGAACTGAAGGGAAGAGACGTTACTATTCAATGTGCTGTGTGGCAACTCACCTTCCTTTAGAGACCAGTTGGCTGTCTCCATATAAGGACAACCCCCAGGCTAAAAAAACATTCCTCAGAGTATTGCTAATATAGTTAAGAAGTGATATCATTTAAAAACAAGAACTAGATGAAAATGGAACACCAACTGGGTGTCTCAATGTTTTTAAATGACAATCTAATACAGTTGATTAAACAGGAACATAGAAGTAGAAAACTTCTACCAAAGGATAAGTGTGAATGATCATACTCTAGAGCAAACCCAACGACCATACTCTAGAGCAAACACAATGACCATACTCTAGAGCAAACCCAACGACCATACTCTAGAGCAAAGCCAATGATCATACTCTAGAGCAAACCCAATGATCATACTCTAGAGCAAACCCAACGACCATACTCTAGAGCAAACACAATGACCATACTCTAGAGCAAACCCAACGACCATACTCTAGAGCAAACACAATGACCATACTCTAGAGCAAACCCAACGACCATACTCTAGAGCAAAGCCAATGATCATACTCTAGAGCAAACCCAATGATCATACTCTAGAGCAAACTCAATGATCATACTCTAGAGCAAACCCAATGATCATACTCTAGAGCAAACACAATGATCATACTCTAGAGCAAACCCAATGATCATACTCTAGAGCAAACACAATGATCATACTCTAGAGCAAACCCAACGACCATACTCTAGAGCAAACCCAATGATCAGACTCTAGAGCAAACCCAATGATCATACTCTAGAGCAAACCCAATGATCATACTCTAGAGCAAACCCAATGGGGGATAAATGACTTTCCGTATTCAGAGAGAAGGATATGTCACAAAGAGCACAACAAACCCCAAAAGTGATCTTTCATCAACCAATTCCAATTATGAATACATGTAATTGCCATCTCTTCTTACATGAGGTGCACAGCTGAGCTGTAATTGACCTGTTTGGTGAACAAGGGTAAACACATACAGACAGTGCTGCATTGGGCAGAAAATCAGAGCTATAGTACTGCATCCATCTACTGTACTGAAATATCTTTTAGAAATCCTCTGTTGGGGTCATTCTGTATTTCCCTTGGAAGGGACGCATCACGCCACTTTGATGTGCTTTTAGAGGCTTATTAGGAAACCATGGTTTCACAGTGCAGTCGGCTGTCCTTAAATGTGGCATGGAAAGCTTTATTGGCATGGTAAGCTTCATTGGCATGGTAAGCTTCATTGGCATGGTAAGCTTCATTGGCCTTATTATAAAAGGATCTGGACACATTCTTCATAGATGGTGCAAAGTCATCAGATGAAAAGGGCCACGATAAGTTTGGAGAACCAGAACCATAGGTCAATGGTCAAGACTGACAACTGATTGGAACAGGACCAGTGCTGAATCATTACTACTCCTTGAATCATATTCTCCCCTTAACTCTCTTAGTGACTGCTCTGATTTACTTCAATAACGAAAGGTGACAGAAGTAAAGTGTGAATGAGTGTGTGCAAAGGTCAAGTGACACTGACTAATTAACATTTTCTCATACATTCCACATCAGCTTCTCTGATATCTACAGGGTGATGTTTTAGCGAATCTTCATTTCACTTGTTTATTTATCAATCTTTTTAAATAAAAGAAGATTATGGAAATCCTATCAGTGATTTGGCATTCAGGTTGAGGTTGCTAAAAAATGTACCGTCAACAAGCAGGCTTAGCCCATATCAAAGGGATTATGAATTCCAGCAAAGTCAGTGTGATCTGTAGCTAAAATATCCTGAGAAATGAGATGGTGGAGGAAGTCAGTCTCTATCCATCACTCTCCTGTCAGCTCCATGCCTTACTGACGTCAGTTTACAGGTGACTGTTGAATGCATTAAACAGCCATTGCCCTGGCAATGTCCATGTTTTTCCCTCATACATTTACTTGACACCGACTGGGCCTCAGATGTCTCCATGCTAGTATTCTTCCATAGATAAAGCACGGTCCTACTGTACTTATGGTGGCTCTTCCAAACAAATGATAACAATCCTGATGCTTCCTTGTGCAGGAATCTCAAATAAACTATCTGAGTTGAGATTTTACTGAGACAGAATGGCACCAGACAAACCAGCATCGCTGAAAGGTACGGTCTTAGTTAGCAACAGTGCATTACGGTTCATGCAAAGCCTAGAGGCGGTGAGTGAATCTAAGGGTGCGGAGTGCAGCCGTGAGTGAGAAGGAAGAACCCTACAGTGCAGCCGTGAGTGAGCAGGAAGAACCCTACAGTGCAGCCGTGAGTGAGCAGGAAGAACCCTACAGTGCAGCCGCGAGTGAGCAGGAAGAACCCTACAGTGCAGCCGCGAGTGAGCAGGAAGAACCCTACAGTGCAGCAGTGTCAGCAGCAGCAACGTGTGCATTCACCTGGAGGCTCAAGGAGACCAGAGGCCTTGTCATAGAAAGAGGCTCTCTGAAAGGTCTGAATGTCTACAGCCCAGAAACAGAGAGAGAGGAGGATGTGAGGGACAAGTCAGCCTCACATAAACATCCATGCAGGGAAAGATTAATTCTTAAACATACATATTATGTTACCGCATACACAATCACACAAACAATGATTAGTTGTATACATCGTAAAGGACAGAGACATATTGCTGTTACTGGTCTTGTGGAATATTCCATGCACAAAAACAAAGCAATTCAGTAATTTCCTTTTCATTAGTTGTTTCTGTATACAGTGTAGATATCAAATTACTCATAATTAAACTCAAACCCTTTTTAAAACAAGTAGATTTGCCAAATGGGGATATTACGAGGGGATATTTCAGGTTACCTCACAAACGCACAATGTTTTGGCTGGCGATACTCATCACAGAGAAGCCAGCAGTTGAATATGAACCAGACAAGAAGTCTAATGGATAAGAGCACGTACAAATGCTCACACCATAGCCAGTGTCCTAAGTTCCAGGTTAAGGGGATTCTTCAATACTATCACTGAACAACAAAGACTCAAACAAAGTGACTACTACATGGTCCAAACGGGAAGAGAGTATGGGGGACTCACCGTCCTTCCAGAGCTCAGCCACAAACTTGTCAGTGGACTGGTTGAGCAGCGTGGCCACGTTGTCATTCAGAGGGTCCATGTTCTTCATCAGCCACTCGTCAGCCTTGTAGTCCACCTGAGGAGAGACAGACAGACTTAAGCTAAACAGGCTATATGTACCGGTACATAGTTTTAAATAGATTCCTGTTATCCTGTTTCACAGACTCATGTCTGATCAAATTAAATAGCTATCTGGTCAAGAAAGAATTAGTTTATGAGCTGTAAACCAAATCTATTTATTAAGTCTTAACATGTGAGGACTACTATTGCTGAGACCAGAACAAAATGTAAATCTGAACTTTGTGACGGAGAAAATGGATGGAGATGATATCAACCTTATTTCATGTGGAGAGTCTAGCCTGGAATGTACACATGTCCTCTCCAGATGGAAGACCACACTGAGGTGAAAGTTTAAAAATCCTTGATTACGTAACAGTGTAAAATCGTTCTCACACCAATGTGAACCAGATGTGGAGATTGGGAGCACAACTGGGCTTTTGTGCTAAGGCAATTACCTGTTAACTCAAGCTTTAGCAGAGGCATGAGGCAGCACTTAAACACTGACTGGTTACAACGTCATTCATTAAGAAGACTTGAGAAACATGTTTTCCATGTTATTATGGAGCTGAACAAAGATTCTCCTTTCAAAAACACTGCTTCATCTTTCCAACACTTCAACCCCTAACCAGGCAAAGCAACAAAAAGGTAAATGGCAAATCAGTTTCTTCGAATGAATGAGGCCCTCACCAGAAATAGGAAGCTCATATGGCGGAACTACCTTGTTTTCACCAATCAATGATTCTATAATGAGAGGACGACCTGAGGAGAGGAAGTCAATTCAGTGTATTTAGACCCAGGCTCTGCGTGGACGTACCCTGCCAGCGTAGTGAATGATGCAGAAGTCGGCTTTGTCCTTCAGCTGCCGGGGCTTCTGGAACTTGGGGTGGGTGCCCTGCTCCTGGAGCACCTTGTCTACGAATGTCTTATCAGTGGCCTTGGGGAACCAGCACTCCTCATCCAACAGGGCCAGAACTCCTGGAGGGTTGGTCTGCAGGCAGAGAGAAAGGAGAAGGATCTGATTAAGTTCCTCAGACATAATCTTGAGCAAAATATGTGTAAAGGTTAAAAACTGACTGGTCTCTCAATGAGGTCAATGCAGGGCTGCAGGTCCAGGCCGAAGTCAATGAAGCTCCACTCGATGCCCTCCCTCTGGTACTCCTCTTGCTCGAGGACGAACATGGTGTGGTTGAACAGCTGCTGCAGCTTCTCGTTGGTGTAGTTGATGCACATCTGCTCAAACGAGTTCAGCTAGAAGGGGATATGGGGAGAGAAAGAGATGTGAGAGATAAGACAGCCTCTCTTGGACATGATTATCTGCAACAAGAGATTAAGGATCTTGAATAAAAGTTTACCTCAAAGATCTCAAAGCCAGCGATGTCCAGGATGCCGATGAAGGAGGCTCCCTGTCTCTTGGTCCTATCCAAGGCCTTGTTGATGCGGTGGACGAGCCAGCGGAACAGACGCTCATATGTGGCCTTGGCCAGGGCTTCTACTGCAAAGTCAGCCTGAGGAGAGAACCAGAGAGAGACAGAGGACAGTCAGGCTGGGTGCAAGTCCGTTTCTGCTTAGTCCAATTTCATGGACCTGCATAGATTGGTGTTAGTGAATGCAGAAACAGTTAGGAGTGTACAACTGATGAGAACTGGAGAACAGTGCCTACCTGTTCTTTGGTCTGGGCCTTCTGGACGTAGTCTCGGCCCACTTTGATGCGGGGGGACAGAATGGCCCTGGTAAACTCCATCACATTCAGCCCCAGCAGGTGGCACAGCTTCTGAGCCGCTGGGAGGAGAGACAGGACATTGGGTTACTAGTGACCTGTCAGTGTTGCGACCTGGAGATGGGCACAGTCAGAGCCTTCTATACGATACAAATAGAGAGCTTTGTATGCAGCCTAACCAGTCTCAATTCAAAACAGTTGGGGAAATGTCAGAGAGGAATATGTAATGGAAGACCTCAGTAAAGCACTAGCGCCTAATTTCACCCCAGCTACCCAAGGATATGGCCACAGTCTGATGTATGACCCATCAGAGTTAAAATCACCAAGGATAAATCTCTATAAAAGCAGAGACACATCCATTTTCCAAATGACAACCAAATTGCATGGTTTACCGTTATAGACTGACCATTAATGGAGAGCAACATGCCAGATAAAAATGATAAATGACAGATTTATTGATACTAGCCATTTCCTTTTGCCAGCCCTGTAATCTCTGAGTTATATGTGTGCCCATGTGGAAGTAAAATACAGCCACGCAGCATGATATGGACCACTACAGTGTGCCTACATGTCTTTATATGAACAAAAATAGGACAGAGAGTTCCAGACCAGACACTGTCACTGCAGGAGTTCTGAAGAATCTGACCTCTGTTCAGTGAAGTGTCTCTGAGATGCCAGACTTTATACTGTACTAAAGACAGACATCTGGAGTTGCTGACTCTTTGCTATACTTGTCTTAGCCACAACGGTGAAGGATGACTCTACTCTGCTAGTGTTGTTATTCCAGCTGACTCACACTAAGGCCCAATACTGATTTCAGCAGAATTTTAATGACACTGTTCTGCAGTAAGTTATGTAGACCAAGTCAGTGGACAGTTTTTGAGGCTGAGCAGCATTTCGTGGGAGGATGATCAATGTTGAACTCACTGTAAACTGGGACAATGTCTTTTCAGCTGTGTGGTGGGAAATGGTCAAACTTAGGCTGGCTGATTTCAAAATGTTGGAGTGTTGGTTGGATTGTCTATGGCCTCTGAAGGTATAGGATTACCAGTGTTCTCAGGCATGGAGGCCTGGTCTGTGTTTCTCTCCTTCTTGAAGACAACGTTACCAAACTGTAGTACTGCAGACACTACCTTCAGCATGCCTGCAACCACAAGGGAGAGTGCATCAGACAAGGCAAGGAAAGACATTGATACTACATGTGTGGCCTAGCGTGTGTGTACTCACATACGATCTCTTCATGGGAGAAGCTCATGATGTGCATGGCCTCCATGGTCTCCTGGAAGTTGTCCTTGTCCTGCTGGCCAGGGATGGTAATGTTGCCGTTGGACAGGAAGCGGTAGTTGTTGAAGCCCTCCAAGAGCAGGTCAGCTGAGAGGAGAGGGGTAGGGGGAGACTCATCAATAAACCATTACTATAACAGAACAGGCCAGGCTTATAGCATGAGGAGAAATAATGAAAAACAATCAATATGGAATGGTATATCAAATATTGAATGAGCCATTACTGGCACAAAACAGTGAAAAACTGAAAAGAATAGACATAGTTGTGATTCTTCTTGCAGAAGACACTACTGACAATCATTAACGTTGGAATGGTGTATAAGATGCTGACTTTTGAGGTGCTCCCCGGCTCCTGCCAGCATCTGGTAGAAGACATGGAAGGTCCTCTCATCTTTGGCCTGGCGAACAGCCCTGGACTTCTCCAGCAGGTCTGGTGGTCAGGGAGTCAAGGGCCAATGGAGCAATGCCATCATTCCTGTGCCAGTAAATGGCTTACCGGTTATTGTGCCATGCCTAGCAGAATCTTCTCAAACATACAACTGATTGGTATGAATTGCTGCTTTGTGCTATACTTGTATGATCTACTGTAAAATAAGAAGTATTTATTTCTGTTAATGCCAATCTAAATAGACTTTAATATGTTAAATGCGGTCCCAATCTAAAGATACTAGGCATAATTCGCTGGACCTAAAACGGTAAAGACGTGTTTCTTTTCACTTGTTTTGAGAATTTGAAAAACAAAAGTCAGTATACTCCAAAGTCAACCTAAACATGAAAAAACAAAGGGTGAGTATGAATATATCTATCTCTAAGAACCTAAGTCTATCCACTCTATCTGGTGAGCACTCTGCATTGAAGTGCATTCTTGCAGTGCGGCACAAATCCCAGAGCCCCTTGAGCCAAACCACGACTACGTATGAACATCTGAAGACTCCTGCATCCCCTCCCCCTTCACTTCCCAGTCTCCCATCTCTGAGGATACAGGTCTCGATGTTGGCCCCAACGATGTAGCCGGTCACATCAAAGTTGACTCTGATGAACTTGCCCTGTAGGGAGGGATACAAAATGTGTAAGGCAGCAGTTATAAACATTATGTGATACTGTAGGCCTCTCTGAGCCAAAACACAGCCCCCACTGAGTCAACAGTATCACTTCTGCAGACATCAGTGATGTATAATGTCAGGTCTGGTCAGAAGTGGGGGTGAGACTTGGTATGTGTGAATGCGTGCCAGGATTATGTAAGATGGAAAGCACATGGCCCATTTCTAATCAAGCCATGTCTTGCTCTTTAGCAGAGATAGTGTTCTCCTTCACACACCATATCACTGTATTCTGGAGAGGCAGGTCCTACAATGCCTATTTAAGGTGTATGGTTTAAGGTCTGAAGGCATCCGAGGCATGTCTGTGGCTTGAGGCGTGGTGAGGTGGGTAATTTACTGTTACTGTCTGTAGTCTTTATCATCAGTGTTTCTCATGTGAGTCAGTCAACGATGAATGTGGTCAGCATGCCATGTAGGTCACCTCTATACTCAGTTTACTAAGTTATTCCTACAAATAAGAGTGGTACTTATATCACCACTATAAAGCACTGTCCAATATCATATCAGTAGACCACCGGAGTCAAATTCCACTATCAGTTTGAAGCTCATTATCATAACTTAAACCATGTCTACATCACCAACTAGAATGGTCCAAACACACCAAGACAGTCGTGAAGAGGGCACGACAATGCCTATTCCCCCTAAGGATCCTGAAAAGATTTGGCATGGGTCTACATATTACCTCAATTAGCCCGACTAACCGGTGCCCCTGCACATTGATTCTGTGCCGGTACCACCTGTATATAGCCTCACTACTGTTATTTTTACTGTCATTTTACTGTTTTTCATTTCTTTTCTTACCTATTGTTTACCTAATTCTTATTTTTTACTTAAAAACTACACTGTTGGTTAGGGCTTGTAAGTAAGCATTTCACTGTAAGGTCTACACCTGTTGTATTCGGCGCATTTGATTTGATTTGACTCCGGTTTCCCCCAGAGACCAGATCAGACTCCTGCTGGAGCTGCTCAATGTCATGAAGGATCAGTGTGTTTATTAGAAGAGTAACAGAGGGACTGTTAATAAACAGTCTACAAATGTGTACATAAAACATACAGTATAGCTATCACATTCAAAGCTATTTGTATCTAAGTGTGACTGTTTAAACTTACGAAACGTGACGAGTTGTCGTTTTTCACTGTCTTGGCATTGCCGAAGGATTCCAGGATGGGGTTGGCTTGCAGAAGCTGCCGTTCCAGCTCGCCCTGTAAAGTGAGGGAGAAACTGAGTGATGCAAGGCCAGTTAATACCCCCACCACCACCTAAACCAGCCATTAACCGTTAATGAAAGATGTATTAAACTGGGTTGGACAAGTGCCGTTGCTTTAACCACAGGGTGGACATGGGAAGTAAAGAGTGTGAGAATGGAACCTCTGTTATGCAGTAGGCATCTGCTATATCTTTACAGAATGAATAACCCATTCAAAGTAAGATGATGTCAGTAAGACAACATTGTACCCAATTATTTAATAAAATGATGAAAAACACTAAATGTAAACCATATAGTTCAGCTCATCTGCGAAACAGAATATTCATTGCAATCTGGACTGAGGCTCTCTTTAATAATACATTCCTCAATATCAATACTAGTCTTTGGGGAGAAAAATACTTTTTGTTTGGCTGAACACAAAACGATTAAAAACACTAGAATCCTCCTCAAAGGGCCTGATCATAATGCTCTTAAATCAGATGTGGCGGTAGTGTTATGCTCGTATTAACATCTGGGACTAAATATTATTCTTAGACTGTCCAAACATACACCAACTGATCAATTCAAGCTATTGAGCAGAGCGAAAACAAGTCTACTGTATAAATCATGTAGGTTTATATGCTGCTGGTCATGCTTTCTTGGATGTCCATCACAGGCTGAAGGGCACAGCCAACCACAGGGCATAGCCAACCACAGGGCACAGCCAACCACAGGGCACAGCCAACCACAGGGCACAGCCAACTGTCTCACAGGGTTTGAGAGGCCACTAGTCTACTTCTTCTATGAGAGCATACCTTCCCCCACACATTCCTGTTGTTGTGACAATGCCCACTTCCGGGAGGCACTGCTGTGACAGGGGCGGTGGATACTTCCCAAATCCTCGAGCAGTGTGTGCATTCCACTATCCCGCACCTCGCCCACTTTACCCGCTCTAACCAGGGCGCTGGCTGTGTGGGCACAACAGAAATAGCACTGCAACCAGCCAGCCTGTACCGCCCTAGTTTCTCTTCGGGGATGGGACACTGGGGCCTGGTTTTTGTTGACCCGGTGGGACAGAGCTTTCTGTGATTTCAGAGGTTGTGAGGTAGCACTGTCCAGCCCCACCACAGATATGTGGGACAGGCTCAGCCTACATACGGGTGAGTGAGAGAGAGAGTGGTGCAGAGAGGTAGGGCTGCTGCCAGAAGGACTGGGGTCTGGCCCACTTAAACATTATTGCTGCCTCTACTGTGTAGAAGTGAAGTCCATCTTATAACTCAGGTTTCTAGAGTTTTTGAGAAACGAACTACAGAGCGTACATACACTAAACCCCTGGTTCCAGACAAGACACATTGTTGACTGAATAGTTAAACATGTCAATGTAAGAGAAGGGAGTATCACTGGGGTAACTTGTGTTTAATTAGCCCCAATGACTCCACACATAAATCATTTCCATGAGGCTGGAGTCGGGATGCCTGACGGGGCAGAACACAACGTGAGGACTATTTTTCTTTCAGGAGTTCAACTCGGGGTGGAAATCAGAGCCAAACTGTACAGATCACATAACATGGAGGTATTGAGTTCCTCCTCCCACTGTCTGGATCAGAGAGCTGCTCTAGTCAACCTCTCTCTCCTGATGGATGGAGGCTAGGGAAGGGTCCTGATGGATGGAGGCTAGGGAAGGGTCCTGATGGATGGAGGCTAGGGAAGGGTACTGATGGATGGAGGCTAGGGAAGGGTCCTGATGGATGGAGGCTAGGGAAGGGTCCTGATGGATGGAGGCTAGGGAAGGGTCCTGTGTACATTTTCCCTCCCTCTCTTCTCCTTCACTACAGTACACTGCACTCTACCTCCCTACCTCCCTAATGCACACACATTGTATCAGATCAATGCAATACTTCCCCAAGCTCCTGGCTACTGGGTGTCTGGGGTCCACTCCTCTATCAGAGCTGTTACTTGGCCCCCAGCCTCCCTTCACCCCCCCCACACACACTTCATCCCCTCGCTCCACATTCCTCTGGCCCGTGCTCACAGGGATCCTAATTGGACACAGAGGCAACGTGGTGTGAGAGGGCAGTGGGCTGTAGGAGACTGGTGTATTCTGGCACAAGGACCCAGGTACAGAGTTACAGCCAGGATAACACTGTATAGTACATATACAAAAACTGGGTGAGTGTGTATCTATGTTTAATCTTAGTAGCATCTGCTTCAGCAGAGTTTTACAGAGAAAAAGGTTTGGGGAAGAAAAATAGCTCCCGGGCAAACTGTGGGGGGAACAATAAGGGCCAGTAAATATCGAATTTACACTCAGAAGTATCCACAGTGAAGTATTCAGTTTGAAAGAATGCTGTAACGTTGTGGGGGAAACAGTGGATCATGAATCAAACTGAAACATGCAGTGTTGTGTATTAGTCCCAGGTGAGCCTCCGATGTTACTGAATCACACCCATGGCATGCAGCAGAGAGACAATACTAGCTTCATTTCATTCCCCAAGATGTTCAAGTGAGGATGGAGACGTTGATAGGAAGGTCAAAGCATTCCCACGTCACTGACCCACCATGTGCTTATTGATTAGGAACAATCAAGAAAAACAGCTACTCACAGTAGGACAGGAACCCACTGTGTGTGAATGAGTAGAGTCAGGTGTTATTATGGATACAAACAGTATTAATGTGGCCATGGGCATTAACCATGCATAAAAAGGTATTTGAAGTTATGCCAGAGGCTTTCTGAGCTAATCAAATGAAAAGCTAGCATGAATAAAGGAGAACGGTTGAGATATTAGAGGGTTGTCGTGGCAGAGGGTTTGGAGAGCCAAAGTCTGATGTGATTTCACGGTCCACACCAAATCCTCTCATTTCCATGTACATTCAAAGTGGGAATGACAAAGATAAATGTGATTGGAATCTAACCACAAACAACACATGCACATGGGGTTTAGTTACTGTTTCGAGGTCACAGAAAATTAACAGTCAAATGAAAATATATTTGTTTCAATTTAAGGCTTACTGTATGTTGACACTGTTGTGCATTTCCTTAAAATAAACCTAAAACAACTGATAAAACACCAATGTAATACAAGTCTGTCGGTTTGATAACAGACTTAAACGTTTTGACAGCACAAACAAATACCACATATACTGTAGCCAGCAGAGATAAGTTAATGGGAAAAGACAGTACAGTTTGATATGGGAAGGGCATGCAAAAAACATCCAAACTGAGCACAACTGTTTTAGAAAGTGGGGAAACACTTGCCTGGAGCTTGTTCAACGCTTTAGGAGATTCAGGCTGTTTGTTTCAGGCAATAAACAGAAGGGAAGGGTTAGACCTGAGGAGGTGCTTATGTCAAACACAAGCCATAAGCATAGAACCTACTGGTGGCTAACATTATCCTGCTAACATTTGGCTCTGACAGAATGGCACTGAGCACCACGGAGCTAGAGCGGAGACCGTTCAGGTTAAGGTGGTACTAAACAACAAACTGATTAGACTCTATTAGAGGAGCAACATTAGCCATTAGCATCAGGGGTCAACTACAACACATTGTTTAGAAGTCAGTTGAGTACACACTGTGGTAAAGCCTCTGCCTTTGGGTCCAGCATTGACACATTCAACACTCACAGGAATGTTGTGGTCCTTGCGTCCTTTGTGTGACGAGGCGACGTGGGCCAGGTACTGGATGACCTTTTTGGTGTTTTCTGTCTTGCCGGCCCCCGACTCGCCTCTGTGTGTGAGGAGACAGACAGGACCAATATACATAAGATTAAACAGAGGAAGAAGAGAGGATGGTGAGAGAGAGAGAGGAGGGGGGGTGGACGGATGAGGGAGAGCAAAGAAACAGGTCTAATCTACTCCCAAGCAGGCCTCATATCATTTACATTTCAGTACTGCTGAACACTTCCAGCAAATACTTGCATAACCCTTTTCTACGGTTATAAATGTGTCTTTGGTTGCCAGACAGAGCCAAGCTTCCTGGAAGGCTTCCACATATAATCTTAAACAAAGACAGTCAAAAATACATAAATGACCCAGCCCAGCCCATAGGCTCATCATGTCATATGGGATGGCTCTGCTCAGCCCTGGGACATACTATATACTAAACTAGAGAGAGTCTAATACTGTTGTTTGTTTTTCCTGCTCTGCTCTGTCTGTTTTTAACTCCAGGGTCCTGTGGTTGGGTGGGCAGGTCTCCAGGGTTTCTAGGTTCTGCTTTTGGCCCGGCTCTAATGACAGGGGCGTCCGCAGCTCCGCCAGGACCCAAATCTAACTCCCCTCCAGACCCAGCACACAGCCACATACCCGTGGCTTTACCATAGCCAGCTATTAGCTCTCCACGCAGAATGCTGGCTTAATGGATAAATGGCCTGAGTGCAACTCAACGCAAGTCTCCACTTTGTTTATGGGTGGTGTGACATTGGGAGTATAGCGTAATATATGTTAATCTAATGCCATCTAAGATTATTGTGATGTCACATTACAATTGTGAGAACAGTGAGATGTTTTAGGTTGAAATGACATCAGACCTGGGCATGGGACATACTTTAAAAAATTCCAAGCAGACTGGCTTTCTGTATTAGTCAAATCTTCTTGTTCAGGTAGCCAGGTCATCAGTGTGTGAGGCCTGTGACTTGTGCATCAGTGTCCCACTCTTAAGGTGAGTGATTCCACAGGTCTGTGACCCAGTGGATCACTCCCTGTTCTGTAAACCAAATTACTTACTCATCATGTGGACTGGCATGTAAACCAGTTCTCACTGGTTTTCAATGACAGGGAGACTGTACTCAGATAGTACAACAGAGTAGGTTTCTGGTCAGACATGACAACTTTATAAGATGATGTAAGATTGGTGTGCTTATTGCTGTGATAATGAGTCAGTCTAAATGAGATCATTGGCATATACAGTCATGTGAAAAGTAAGTACACCCCCTGGACAGATGGATATGTAATCTTCACTTCTATTGAAAGATAAAGGTAACCTAATTTAACAAATGACACAGAAATATTATACTTTGCAATCATTTATTCATGAAAAATCTACAGAAATGCAGTGCGGAAAAAGTAAGTACACCCCTAGCTTCAATAGCTTGTGTTGCCCCCTTTGGCTGAAATATCTTAATGTAGACGTTTCTTGTAACTGTCTCTTCCATCGACTGGGAGGCATTTTTGTCCAGAGCACATTGTTCCAGTAGTTTTGGTCTTCACCCAGGTGTTATCTGGCAAAAGTCAGTTGTGTCTTGATATTATTTTTTGAGAGCAGAGACTTCTTCCTTCCTGACGGCCCATGTAGGCCAAGTTTGTGCAGTCTCTTTCTGACAGTTGATTCATGCACTTGATTGTGGCAAGAGAGGCCTGTAGATCCCTTGATGTTACCCTGGGGTTCTTAGAGACTTCTATGAGCATCTTTCGGTCAGCTCTTGGGCTGAATTTGGTGGGACGACCTGTCCTAGGTAGATTACTAGTGGTATGGAATTTTCTCCATTTGTAGATGAGATGTGGGACAGTGGAATGATGTACTTTGAATTGCTTGGAAATGGATTTGTAACCCCTCCCAGACTCATGGGCATCAATAATCTTTCTTCTGAGGGCCTTGGGTAGGTCTTTTGATCTTGGCATGATGTGTTACCAAACACCCATATGGTTAAGACCAAACCAGACCAAGTTTCTAATTTTTATGGAAGGCTGGACCCTCCTAAGTTTCTCTCCAATGATTTCCTAATCATTTGCACCTGTTTTGGTGCACCTGAGTCTAATTTTAGCCATTTTATGTGATGGTAAAGGAAGGGATGTACTAACTTTTTCTGCATAAGGAAAATGCATTTTTCTTTATTTTAATTGCATAACATTTTCAAAGTAAAAAATGTTTTGTGTGATTTGTTAAATTGGGTTTCCTTTATCAATGAATGTGGTGGGAATTTAGCTCAAATATCCATGTGTCCAAATATGTTTTAAAAAAATACTACTTTCCAGGGGGTGTACTTACTTTTTCACATGACTGTAGCCCCAAAGCACTCTGCAGGTAGCATCCTGGCCAACAGGGGGTGGTAATTGTTTGAAGACTCTGACATCCAGTGCTGCATATGCAATGGCCACTAAATGGAAACCTAGCATCTGAGTGGCAGTTTATCTCGGAGATGGAGACTCAGGGCTGTGTACCAAACCCCACTCACAACTCCCTCCATCTGCACAAAGTTCATAAAAGGCCAACTCCACTACATCATAAAGCTTTTTTGATCTAGTCCATAATTGAAAACCAGAAGGATGGCGGGACCTAGAAAATCACCTCAGTGTAACTCCCATTCTGACCAACTAACAGATGCTAAGGCTGCTTACTTCACTCCCACATACTGTAGGCTTGTTCAAGGAGTCTAAGACCTGTATTATAAATCTGAAAGGAGTAGGGCTGACCCAATTAGTCGACTGGTCGATTGTTTGGTCCTTAGGCTGTTGGTCGACCAAGATTGTTTTAGTTGAGCAGTAAAAAAACATGTGTGTCTGTCTATCCATCCATCCATCCATACACCCATCTATACACCCATCTCAGTGAACTAATCCATTGCGGAGGCCTAGACTAAAAGCCAATTTATGCTTGATTTGAAAATGTGGTCAGAGGCTCCATATGGAGGGTGTGACGCAATTGGGGAGCCTCAAGGCGCCAAATCGAGCTCTGTACTGTATCGCCATGCGCCTCCCAAATTTTGTAACGACGCGGAAGGCTCTGTATAGCTCTGCATTGACATGATTGGTTGATGGTAGGTGGGGGTGGTACATCCTGTATAAACACAAACTCACTTCCTTCAGAACAGTACAGTTTCACCGTAAATGCTGCATGCCAATAAAGACGGCAGATTGACCATGCGCCTAAATAAACAATGCACTTCTCTCTTCAGAATGCGCTCTCTCCCGCCAATTCATTGTTCATAACTTTAGTGTGAATTGTTTACGTTTGATTGTTAGTGCATATCAATTCCCCATTACATACACTACTGGTCAAAAGTTTTAGAACACCTACTCATTCAAGGGTTTTTCTTTATTTTAACTATTTTGTAGAATAATAGTAAAGTCATCAAAACTATGAAATAACACATATGGAATTATGTAGTAACCAAATAAGTATATTTTATATTTGAGATTCTTCAAATAGCCATCCTTTGCCTTGATGACAGCTTTGCACACTCTTGGCATTCTCTGTCGTGAAGAGGGCACGACAACGCCTTGCCCCCCTCAGGAGATTGAAAAGATTTGGCATGGGTCCCCAGATCCTCAAAAGGTTCTACAGCTGCACCATCGAGAGCATCCTGACCAGTTGCATCACCGCCTGGTATGGCAACTGCTCGGCATCCGACCATAAGGCGCTACAAAAGGTAGTGAGTACAGCCCAGTACATCAAGCTTCCTGCCATCCAGGACCTATATACTAGGTGGTGTCAGAGGAAGGCCCAAAAAAATATATACTCCAGTCACCACAGTCATAGACTGTTCTCTCTGCTACCGCACAGCAAGCGGTACCAGAGCACCAAGTCTAGGTCCAAAAGGCTCTTTAACAGCTTCTAACCCGCCCCCCCGCTACTCACGGTTTATTATAATCTATGCATGGTCCCTTTACTCCTACCTACATGTAAAATTAACCTTGACTAGCCGTTTATATACATTTTAGAAACATTTTTTAGCAATTGATTGGTCGAAAAAAACGGACAACTTTCAGTCGACCAATACTCTGCATGGAGAAAATCTCCAAAAGTGAACTCAAGGACGAGAGGGGGCACATCACTGAGACCCTACTTAAGGTGCAGCCACATCAGCCTCAGCGCCAGACAGGTTCATTTTCCAGCTCATAAAGCTGCGAAAATGAGAGTCTCGTCTGGACTCAACCCACCTTTAAAAAAAAAAAACTTTACCCTCTGAGTCCTTCTTGAGAGATGGTGTCAGAGCAGGACTTGGCAGGCTGAGGCGATCTGTTTGCCTTACTGGGCAGTTTAATGAGGTAATGTTTCAGAAGCAGGACAGCTAGCATACTGAAGGAGCAGAGCAGAGGCCTCGGAGAACATCATAAGGTTAGACCCTGGTTAGATAAAGGACTGGGCTGATGATACAACTCTGGTATGGAATATTGAAATAGCCACTTCTAACTATTTTGTTTGATATGTTAAATTAAGTCAATGTAATTACCCCCATTTGAAAAGCAAGCAGTTTTCAATAATGTGAAATGTTTCAGTGAAATATGAGTGAAAAGTATGTTCTGTCAAGAGAAATTAGCCAAAATAGAGTAGTAGGAGACTCACGTGCAAAGGATTGATTGGTCTTCACGATCTGTGGAAAGAAAACAAAGAGACAGAGTCAGAATCAGCCTATTCCACTACAGATAATGAGCACAAAACACACAGGCTATTTCATGACATCCAGACAAGAAAGTAGGAACACCCCCCATGCAACGTTTATGTCAACAGGAGTCCCCTGGCCCGCAGTGACAGTGAGGTCATGCTCTGCCCCAACAGACACTAGGCCTCCTCACCACAGGGCTGAGTGTGATCAGATCAACCTTACAGCCCATTCATAAAGACTCTGGCTGTATGAGAGACAGTCATGCTGTGTCAGGGTCAGATCTAAACATCTTTCATTTCAAAATTGATTTAGATCCATAGCAGATTGGACATGCCTAGTCCTAAACTCTGAGGGCAGCCATGTAGACTACAAATACTAGGATCCACAAAGGACTCCTCTGTTTGATACCCTGGCTCTGTGGTTGAGGAGGTGTTTGATATTATCAGATCGTGCCCTAACTTCATTTTTCATGAAAAACAAGATATTCAATGAGACACAACTATTAAAGTTGAACACCCAGTTACAGGGAAACCCAGATGAAAGCTGCCAATTTGGCATGCGGTCTTCCTCCACGCTGCAAGGCCAATGTTTAATCCAGTAAACACAAGCAAGGGATGAGGTTAAAGAGTACTGGGCCCAAGTCTCAGATGTAGCTGGATATCTGTGTATACAGGTGCTCTGAAACTAGTGCATAATAATGTTTCCATAACCTTTTATTCTGCCAATGGCGGTATGATAAGATCCCTAGCTAGCTACGATTGGGAGCTACTAAATAAAATCAATATTGCATTTTATTTGGAAATGCAAGCCAAACAAATTTAAACAGACCTATTTATATAATGAATATGAAGAGTATCAAATATTACAACCTATATTATGGTTAAACTCAAATATACTAATTGATAAAAAATAAGCTAACTTTGAAGGAAAAAAATGTTTAACAGTAAAACAGTAAAATCTGTAAATTATATCATAAATAGGACTGGTGGACTATGTCACACATGCCGCTAACCAAAATATATAGATATGTCTGCTCTACTCAAAATTACAACCAACTAATTGCAGCATTTTGGCAAAAATGGAAGTGGAAGGGGGAGAAAGTAAGGAACTTGTCTGTCGGCCCTGCATTAAAGACCAACATTGGTTAAAGAAAGTTGTGATAAAGAAAAGTATATCAGTTTAATTTAAGGACCAAAAAAAAATGTTTGACAGCTGTGCCATATAGATTGCAAAATACTGTAGTTCAAAAGAGATTTTCGATGTACTGATTCCATGGCACATGGTTTACAAACTGATACACAAAACCCATTTTAATTACTATACACAATTCTTGCAGCCAATAGAATGGGGGATACAACCACTCCAGCTATGCAGATTTAGATCATTTGTTTACTGTCAATATGTAGCATGTTTTTGTCGCAGGTTCAGGATTGGCTGAATCATTTACCTGGAGCTAACTCTGCAGATAGCATTGTTGGGTGAATCGATCAATAATATAATACTCTTAGCAAAATCTTTAATTTACAATCTGTAGAATCTATGAGAATAGAAAGGTTCAGAGCTTTTCTGAAACATCACAGCACAGTTGAAAATATATGGCAAATACACATCAAGGTTGAGTGGGTTGAGTGGAGCTGAAGGGTGGGACTAAAAATAATGAGATAACTAATGTAAAATATGCAGTGTCCGTAACATTTATAAAGGTTCAGAGCTTTTCTGAAACAGCACAGTTGAAAATATATGGCAAATAGAAATCAAGAGAAAGATAACTATTGTAAAATATACTGTGTCTAAAATGTATAGTATGTATAAGCTGGAAGTAGAAGCCTAAGTGTTGTTGTCCATTAGTTTACTCCAATTAGGGGAGGGATGGTAGGGTTAGTGGAAAATAATAAAGGAACATTTATTTTTACAAAAAATATATATGGGGGATTGGAAATGATGCAGACAATTAATCAAGCGAACCGGATTCTAATAATCAGCTGGTTGATAAGCTGAATCAGCGTAGTTACAACTGGGTTTGGAGTGGTAACCTACAGGAGGGTAGCTCTCCAGGAACAGGGTCAGGGACCCCTGGGTTAGAAGCATAGATAGAGACAGATGCTAGATAGAGCAGTGCTCTGCCAGAGAACTGCTGCAGCTGCTGTCCTCTGGATTCTCCTTCTGCCTCTTATTATTCAGCGCTTCAGTCCACTCTTGACTCTGCATCCATTCACCATCTCCTCTAACAAGAACCTGCTCTGTGGACTGGACGAACAGTAACTCAACTCATGTTTTCTCCTTAGATTGGCTCTGATGAAGCTCTTTACTGGCTGTTGTGGAGACATGCCAGTTTATCATCCCCAAAAATGTAATGGAACAGGACTGGTCGGAATGATGTGACAGGCACTCCCCCAACCCTTGAATGATGTGACAGGCACTCCCACAACCCTTGAATGATGTGACAGGCACTCCCCCAACCCTTGAATGTACAGCGGGTGAACACGTCACAATTTTTCTCAGTAAATATATTTCCAAAGGTGCTATTGACATGAAATGTTCACCAGATGTTGGTAACAACCCAAGTAATCCATACATACAAAGAAACCAAAACAAATAAGTTCAGAAATTAAGTTATGTGAAATAATGTGAAATGACACAGGGAAAAAGTATTGAACACACTTACTGATATTTATTTAATACTTTGTACAAAAGCCTTTGTTGGTAATGACAGCTTCAAGACGCCTCCTGTATGGAGAAACTAGTCGCATGCATTGCTCTGGTGTGATTTTGGCCCATTCTTCCACACAAACAGTCTTCAAATCTTGAAAGTTCCGTGGGCCTCTTCTATGAATCTTGATCTTCAGTTCTTTCCATAGATTTTCAATGGGATTTAAGTCAGGTGATTGGCTGGGCCATTCTAGCAGCTTTATTTTCTTTCTTTGAAACCAATTGAGAGTTTCCTTGGCTGTGTGTTTGGGATCATTGTCTTGCTGAAATGTCCACCCTCGTTTCATCTTCATCATCCTGGTAGATGGCAGCAGATTTTTGTCAAGAATGTCTCTGTAAATTTGCCCATTCATCCTTCCTTCAATTATGTGAAGTTTGCCAGTACCATTTGCTGAAAAACAGCCCCACACCATGATGTTCCCACCTCCAAACTTCACTGTTGGTATGGTGTTTTTAGGGTGATGTGCAGTGCCATTTCTCCTCCAAACATGGTGTGTGTTATGACATCCAAACAGCTCTCATCTGACCACACTATATTCTCCCAGTATTTCACTGGCTTTTACAAATGTTGTGCAGCAAACTTTAAACGAGCTTCAACATGCTTTTTTTTCAGCAATGGAGTCTTGCGTGGTGAGCGTGCATACAGGCCATGGCGGTGGAGTGCATTACTTACTGTTTTCTTTGAGACAACAGTACCTGCTAATTGCAGGTATTTTTGAAGCTCTCCACAAGTGGTCCTTGGCTCTTGGACAACTCTTCTGATTATTCTTTTTACTCCTCTGTCAGAAATCTTGCGAGGAGCACCTGGTCGAGGCAAATTTATGGTGAAATGATTGTCTTTCCACTTCCGTATTATGGAACCCAACAGTGCTCACTGGAACATTCAGAAGCTTAGAAATGCGCCTATAACCAATGCCATCATTATGTTTTGCAACAATTAGGTTGCGAAGGTCTTGAGACAGCTCTTTGCTTTTACCCATCATGCGATGTGTCTTGTGTGACACCTTGGCAATGAGACCTTTTTGTAGGCCATCAGCTTTTTAATTACTGATAGTTTTCAGCTGTTGTCTTGGCTTTCCATGCCTTTTTACACCTGCCTTTCTTCATGTGTTCAATACTTTTTCCCTGTGTCATTTCACATTATTACACATAACTTAATTTCTGAACTTATTTGTTTTGGTTTCTTGGGTTGTTACCAACATCTGGTGAAAATGTCATGTCAATAGCACCTTTGGAAATATATTTACTGAGAAAAATGGTGACGTGTTCAATACCTATTTCACCCGCTGTAGGTCGTTTTTGGAAATAAGAATTTGTTCTTAACTGACTTGCTTAGTTAAATAAAGGTTAAATAAAATAAAAAAATAAATGTATGGGAAATGAAATCACAAAGTTATTTGGGGATAGATGACATAGCTGACATGACAGAGTGACACATGAGCATGAACACCAGAAGGTATATAATCCTGAGGGAGTAGAGACTGCCGCCCCCTGTAACACACAGAGTCAACACAATGAGGGTCTCTGGGTAGGAAGCTATTTGAGTCCAGATGGAAACAATGTGGACTAACATCATAGCCACTGAGGCACCTCTGTGTTTGGACAACCTTTTCTCCTAAAACGCAGACAACATTATGATGCTGTAAGGATGGAGTCCTCAACATTCCTGTGGAAGAAAGACAGCGGTTGTTTAATTTCCTGTGGAAATCCTCCAAACGTAACTTAGATTCCTAAACATCAATATCACTGGGAGGCATGACCTCCCCACTAACACCACCACCTCTTCTTCACCTCCATCAATATCTAACCAGTATTGCTGTGCTCTCTAATCTCTGAATGGGTTTGATTTCACAGCCCCACTGCTGTAGGTTGCACTGATCAAGTTGGCTTGTCACATTAAAATATGTCTTTGTAGCCCTGGGAACAGAGGACGCTGTGATTGGTCGCTGTCTCCAGCAGAGCGTATCCACTCCACTGTCTGCTGAACTAGCAGCCTGCCTGACGCCTCTAAATCTACCCACCCTGGGGACGACGATTTGAGCCAGGGAGAGAGTGGGAGAGGAGTGAAATGAGGACACACAGATTCTTTGTGTGCATGTACATCATGAATAGCTAATGAATCCAATGCAATTTTTAAAAGAGCAAGGCATGTTGCAAACTGTGAAAAGTGACATCATGACAGTCACAGTGGATGGTCATAGATTAAACAGACAGAGCACTCTTCAAAGGGATCAGAGGGACAAAGGCTTACTGTGTATGTGTTGGTTACAAGTCTGGTCCTGTAGCAACCACCTCCCTCTCTGTTTCTCTGTCATAGCTCTGTCCTGACTCCCTAAAAGCTCATTGTGCCTCAGCTTCATTAAGACTCACCCTGGTGGCCCATGGTATGTGGTGTCAGTGCGAGGTGGCCTGTGGAGGTCTGGGGGTGACTCAGCCACATTGAAGGTCACCATTGGATACCCTTTGAGGTCAACGTGTTTACCTAGCCGGCCCTGTGTCCCTCTGACTAAAATACTGGACAGCCACAGAGGGCAGCTGTCACTGCTGGACCCTGCGTCATGGGTACATTAGCCCACAGCCCAAGTCCATGTAATATCAGAAGATAAAGAGCTTACATAGTTTTATTAAGCCCATAGATTCGGGACTGTGACCTCATGACAGATTTGAACAATGAGTCCCAGGAACAAATACAACTCTACGGATTATCATCTTTAAACTCAAATGATGATTGGAATGGTAAATAGTTAATGTCGGTCACCTTTCATCAGAGGACTGACTGGCTAAGAGGTGTTATAGGCATGACCTTTAGTTATGTCACTATAGCTGCTGGCATATCGTTCAGCAATCCACAGGGTGGTCTTTAGTCCTCCCAGAGACACACTGTCTGTTTCTACTCATACCGGACAATTGCTCTATTACAGAAAGCCTTTCCTCTGCCTCAGCCAACCCCAAAGGCTATTGCTCTCTAACTTGTATGTGTCTGATGAGAATAGCAAAACAGGAGGGATGATCGATGGGTTGCTGAGTCGAACTGGCCAGGTTCCTGTGACTACACACCAGACTCCAGAGCTCCACAGGTCAAAGTTTAACTACTCTTCCTCTCCGTGGAAGAGCTTTTCACTGTGTTTTCATGAGAATAACTTTCTATGAAACTCAGATGGTTATCAGCCACGTCTTGTTGATATTCACCAGAACTTGTAGCTGCGATCTCTTTGTATCGAAGCACGCAACACCGAGCTACATCAACTCAGATTCACATGATTAGAATATGATTCACATCAGAGACCAATCACGTTTCTAAAACTGGCAGCTGATTGTCGGTAGTCAGCGATAATCATGGCCTCAGCCATTGATTCATCGATCCAGTCACTCCCTCTGTTTTCTCTTGTTCAAATATCTCCTTGACACCTGCCTCACTCCCACTCCCTCTCCCTCTCATTTATTAACTTTCATTATCTTCTAAAGCCACATAAATAAATAAATGAGGATATTGACTTCAATTACCCATCTCTGTGGACCATTTATCAAAAGGTGTTTCACAATCAGAAACCTGAGGATTCATCAAAAGGCAGAGCAAAGAGCCAGACACTGAAGTCATTCTGGAATACATCTCAAAGCCCTGATTCTCTATGGCTCTTATGATCTCCACGTTCTCAGAAAGGACACTAGCTAAGGGGCCATTATGTGAATGTGGAAAGTTATCTATCCTATGTAATAAAGCTACTTTATAACTACCATGAATTAATTCATTTTGTATGCATTGAGCTATGGGGATAATAATGATATTTTCTAAATATCATCATATTAAACAACAGAGAAATCTGTTCTAATCTATTGGCTACATAATATCAATCAACTAACTGATCCAAACCCATTGCCTGGTAGCTCCTCCATTCTGACCAGCCGTCACATGATCAAACCACTGAGTTTGTTTCTCTTTTTTCCATGAACAGAGAAGGTCTGTCTGACTGTATCCATCTGTTCTGCCCATATACACTCGGTCCCTGGCCCACTACATTCCCTGGCCCACTACGGTCCCTGGCAGCTGTCCGTTTCCTAGATTACCAGTTTCACATACCCTGGGCGGGGCCAACGGAAAATGTTCTGCCAATGTCACTCTATTGGCTCATCTCGCTCCCTCTGTCATGACTGTTGCTCTCATCTCTTATTCGCTCCGTCCTCTGACAGTGTCCTTCTCTCCCTCGCCCTCTGCAGCCATGGCACAGAGCCAAAGTAGTACTCCGATCATTCAGAAATAAAAGATTGACAGCACAAATCTTGACGGAAAGCGCTTTTGCGACCCACAGGGCCCTGATTTGATCAATTAATCATTTGTTACCTCCCAATGAAGTTACAAGCCTCCATTATCCTGGGCCTAACAAGCCGACAGGGTCAAATCAGTCCATACATTCATCAAGCTGTAAGTGAAGTAATTACAGGACTACTGAAAAATACTTTCTGAAGGCTCAGGGTTAGGCTTCTCTCAGTACAATCAAACTGGCAGTCTCCTGCCATCAATTCAGAGTGAACAGTTCACTATAACCAAGGGAGATGCCTATATTCTTACAAAGAAATTACAACAGTTCCGATAATAATGTAGGAGGTGATTGGGCAGACACAAACATGTCCTTGGCCTTGTTGTCTGTTCCTCCACACAGCATTCAACAACTACGGGAATGGAATGGAAGGGATGGGACACCCTTGGTGACACACATACACGCACAATCACGCTTCGAGATCTACATAGACAAACAACCTTCTCCTCCCTCCAATCCTCGTCTCCCCCCGGGTCACGCGGCTGGGACAGGCTGGGGATCCGTTTTCCACAAATAATTTAATCCACTCGTTCCAGACCAGGTCACCTCTCTTACCTCAACCTCTCCCCTCCTCCCTCAACTAGCCCCCCGTTCTCTCAACATTCCTGTCTACTCCCCAAAACATAGTCAAGCCTCCCTAATCTTGAACTGTAGGAGTACAGTGGAGCCCAAGTATGGAGTGTAGCCTAGTCCATTCCACTCTTCCAAATGGACCCCACCTCTCCAATTCAAACAAGTCAAAGAGGCAGAGAAAATAATGGTTTAATTCTGACTTTATGAGATCTGTAGTTAGTGAAATATGATCACAGGCTAGAGGAGGCAGGGTGAGAGCTGGTATGAAAATGAGATTTCCAACCTTACAGGATCCCCAAAAACAACCTCACCCCTACTTCAACTGGATATAACACTTTTCCCACATCCCTCTTCCTGCTCTCTAAATTAACTTCATAAAAGAAGTCATAAAACCCCAACAAACGCAGTGAAAATTCTAGAGCCATGGTTACCACTTTGCACACATCAGAAATCCTGAGTGTATAGCACTACCCAGGCCTAACCACCCTGTACAAATGAACAGACAGACACACATGCACTAATAAGTCATAGTAGAGTATAGGCATGGAGAATCTGTTAAGGCAGGTCATCAGCGCAGTAGCAGTAGAAAGAGCTGTGGCCTGTTATCTCATATAGAGCGGTCGGGATGATTCCAGGGGTACTTAAAGCCACAGGAACAAAAGTCTGTGTGTGTGTGTGTGAGGTCCCTGCCATGTCTGGGGTTTTGCACTGCTGTATTGTTGATGCTGTGACGCAGGGAGCCTAGCCCAATCTCAATACCTCCTCCACACACACACACACACACACACACGCCAGCCTGCATTCTCAGACAGGTTAACCAGTAAACACACAATTAGACCTGCTCTGTGTAACTGTCACCTCTGGGCTTCTGAGCTGTTATGATAACCCACACTAACACTGTGGAGTGCTGCTACCTGAGAGGACTGGGCCAGAGGAGGAGGCAGACATGCACCATTCATTAAAGCTGTCACAACACAGTGTGACTCATCCTTTGTCAGAGTTGGATTCTGGTCATATATCCTGGTGGTAATGAAGAGCTTGCCACGCCTGATGAATGTTGTAATGGAGACTGCTTTTTTTCTCATTTTGTAACTTATTTTACAAGGTTTTGCCTCATTGAGATAATCACACAAATAATCATTAAAAGACCTACAAAGTGATACTTTGGGACCAGTTTCACACACAGTTGAGAAGTGTGTCAGATCAGAAGAGGACCCTTCAGTGCTGTCAGCTAGCAGTGCTTTGTGGGCTGCAGACAGTAATCAGTTATGACTGTTGGAATTAGGATGCCCATGGTTCCCCTCACCACCAACACTGGGGCCCTGGGGCGAAGAACATTCCTGTGATGTCACATAGGGTGGCCATGTTTCCTGGCCCACAACAGCTGGTAGGGGTAGAGGGGAGGACATGAGGGGACAGAGAGGGGAGGGGAGCTGTAGTCTACACCCTTCATGGCCATGGGAACTCACTGACAGTAATGCGCAGAGAGCAGCCAGCGTGTGGTGGGCCAGACTTGGGCAAGGTAGGATGGCGTCAGTCAACTCGGATAAACAGATGAGGGCATTCTAGATGTGACATTGTAGGCTGGATTGGAATGTGTTGCAGTGACTACTGTAGCTAAAATAAATAGCTTGCCATCCTATGAGAGAGGGTACTTTTTTGGATTGACTCAATAACAGTGGAAATTGATGTCATCGACAGGAACTGAATAAGGGTCAGATAGAAGGTGATGACTGTTCCCTATCTAGTGGAGATGACCGGGGAGGGAGGGAGTGTAAAGTGACCAGTGGGACTAGAGAGAGAGAGAGAGAGAAAGAGAGATCCTGCACACTTGTGATTAAAGGAAGGAAGTCGTTGTCATCCCTCACACTTAACGAGGCTTCCTTCCTCCCACACCTAAGCCTGTTGACCCCCACAGAGGGCATCGGCCTTACACACACATGAACACACAGTTATAAAGAAACACAACATCCAATTGTGTTGCCTTTATCAGAGGATATCCAGGCAGAATCATACACAGGCCCTCACTCAAACTATACACAATAACGGCAGTGTAAGGCATGACCAGCCAGTCCACACACACTGGTGATTTATGAAGTCAGGGGCCCTGGGTTAACGCTCTCTCTCATCCAGCGCTCTCTTCATTACATGGGAGTGTTATTCACACCGCAGAACCTTTTAATTGCAGACAGAGGGCTGAGTGGTGGTGGCCATGTTGTTCCCATTGGGTTGGATCTCCGAGATTAGAGAGGAGAGAGATGGTCAAACACACCGACAGCTAACGTGACACTTCTACCCACATCAACAGGTAATCAAATGGCTACCCGAATTTTGGCCCATTCCTCCTGACATAACTGGTGTAACGGACTCAGGTTTGTAGGCCTCATTGCTCGCACACGCTTTTTCAGTTCTGCCCACAAATGTTCTATAGGGTTTAGGTCAGGGCTTTGTGATGGCCACTCCAATACCTTGACTTGGTTGTCCTTAAGCCATTTTGCCACAACTTTAGAAGTATGCTTGGGGTTATTGTCTATTTGGAAGACCCATTTGCGACCAAGCTTTAACTTCCTGACTGATGTCTTGAGATGTTGCTTCAGTACAGTATATCCACATAATTTTCCTTCCTCATGATGCCATCTATTTTGTGAAGTGCACCAGTCCCTCCTGCAGCAAAGCACCCCCACAACATGATGCTGCCACCCCGTGCTTCACGGTTGGGATAGTGTTCTTCGGCTTGCAAGCATCCCCCTTTTTCCTCCAAAGATAACGTTGATCATTATGGCCAAACAATTCTATTTTTGTTTCATCAGACCAGAGGTAATTTCTCCAAAAAGTACAATCTTTGTCCCCATGTGCAGTTGGAAACCGTAGTCTGGCTTTTTTATGGTGGTTTTGGAGCAGTGGCTTCTTCTTTGCTGAGCGGCCTTTCAGTTTATGTTGATATAGGACTCGTTTTACTGCGGATATAGATACTTTTGTACCCGTTTCCTCCAGCATCTTCACAAGGTCCTTTGCTGTTGTTCTGGGATTGATTTTCACTTTTCGCACCAAAGTACGTTCATATCTAGGAGACAGAACGCGTCTTCCTGAGCGGTATGATGGCTGCGTGGTCCCATAGTGTTTATACTTGCGTATTATTGTTTGTACAGATGAACGTGGTACCTTCAGGCGTTTGGATATTGCTCCCAAGGATGAACCAGACTTGTGGAGGTCTACAATTTCTTTTCTGAGGTCTTGGCTGATTTCTTTTGATTTTCCCATGATGTCGAGAAAAGAGGCACTGTTTGAAGGTAAGCCTTGAAATACATCCACAGGTACACCTCCAATTGACTCAAATTATGTCAAGGTTCTAAAGCCATGACATCATTTTCTGGAATTTGCTGCTCAAAGGCACAGTCAACTTAGTGTATGTAAACTTCTTACCCACTGGAATTGTGATATAGTGAATTATAAGTGAAATAGCCTGTCTGTAAACAATTGTTGGAAGAATTACTTGTGTCATGCACAAAGCTATAGTTTGTTAACATGAAATCTTTGGAGTGGTTGAAAAATGAGTTTTAATGACTTCAACCTAAGTGTATGTAAACTTCCGACTTCAACTGTACATATTACCTCAATTACTTCGACTAACCGGTGCTCCCGCACATTGACTCTGTACTGGTACCACCTGTATATAGCCTCACCACTGATATTTTAATGCTTTTATTTTTTATTTATCTATTGTTTACCTAAAACTGCATTGTTGGTCAGGGCTTGTAAGTCAGCATTTCACTGTAAGGTCTACACCGGTTGTATTCGGCGCATGTGACAAATAACATTTGATTTGATTTGACATGAAACACTGACAGATTGTCTTTAAAATGTTCAATCATGCTACATCCATTTACTTTGAAAGCTAAAGCTCTTCAATGTATGTTTCAACACCCATAGGTTTCTCATATCAACACTCACATGAAAACAAATGGATGAGAGTAAATTATAATACCAGCTAACCAGCTAACCAATCACCTACAGACTGTCACAACTCACTGAGGTAATAACAGTTAAAACTACCCTCTGGAAGATCACTCTTTTAATTTACACTGACTGTATGTAGCCGTTAATTCCTTTATAGAGACTCCATTGACACTAGGCAGCCTTTTGGAGCTTTTGCTCATACCTCACAAAACACATTTTTCACATGCTTCTGACACGGGGGTGAAATGAGAAAACCTGTGAATGTGTTCCAGCAGTAACAGAGGCCCATCATGGGGTTCTAATGTAGCCCTGCTTCTGGTAAAAACATTCTAGGGCTTATTGGAAACTCTAGAATATAATGTGTCTATTGCACTGAATTCACTGTGAGCTAATCTGAGAGGAGATAGAGGCATGGTACAGTAGAGTGGAATGAGAAGTCATGGTTTCACTTCAAAGGAGGAGTAGGGCCGTATTATTGTTCACTGGAGGGTTAAGGGGTTCAAGGTGGGTCAGACAAAGTAGAGACCCATGCAAGGGACCAGCATTAGAAATTGTTTCTGAGCAGTGTTGCACACATGCGCTCACACACAGTGGGACAGACAGAAGGCAGGACAACAGCAAGGCTCAATGTTCCTTTTGGTTCACTAAGCCCATTGCCCTGCCAGACATCCAGCAGCACCAAAATAGCAGGAGACACACTCACGTTGTCAATGCTTAGGCTAGTCACAATAGAGAGGGGGATCCACCCTGCCCTGTTCCCGATAGACAGTCCCTGTTTGGACCAAATCCCTACATACGATACCGTTAATATCTGTTTGGACCCATTCACTAACTCATATCAGAAATCCATCACTGATTTAAACACGGATACGCTTCAGATATTCCAAGGGATCCATTACAGTGTACCATGAGGCAACCATGCAGTCCAACACTGTCGGTACATATCTACATTCTACGTAGGTTGACGCTGCTACATTCTCCAGATAGCGTTCCAAACACTCCTTTCCTCCACAGAGATCCTCCAAGTCAGAATGTATCACATTACCAAGTGACCTGGTTGTCAGTGTTCATCTACCCACTTTCCATGCATGTCACTTTTCAAATAGTCCCAAGACATATCTCATGCTCTCATAGAGCATATTTACATTCAGGCAGTTTTCCACATTTCCCCTCTCCCCAGAGGTCCACTAAATGTGTGTGTAAGTGATGTTTTCAGCTGGCTGCTATGCCTGAGCATAGATAAGGCTACTACACTGGCCCTCGCATCAGGCCTCTACACACACACACACGCGCACGGTTTTGTTCCGCGACAGCACGCTTCTAGAAAGCGTAAAATATTGTGTTGCCCCTTTGGGTTTAGCCACTCAGCCAATAGGAGGCGAGGAAGGAGAAAGGGCGAGAGATATGATGGAAACTATTTGGTGATGTAATCGATTGCAGATGGACGCCATTGGTTGTTTGGTCCACAGTGGCCCTGCGAGTGTGTGGGTGCATTTGTGTGTGTGTTAGGCCTGCTGTAAGCCTGGCTGTGCTGGCACCTCATGTCACACCGCTAAGCTCTGCTGCATCCCAGGCAGCGTGAGTGAGCAGGAAATAAAGTAGAACGAGATGAGAGGAAAGCCGTCACTTGTGAAGTTGAAATACATAGACTGTGGTGATTCTGGTGAAGTAAATTAATGTGTATGACAATGTGTGTTGGTTGAAAAGAGTTGACAGCTGTATACTGTCCTACATTTCCCACCTTTCCCTCCACTGTGGATGGTGGCAGCTGCCGGGAGGGATGGAGGGAGTGAGTGGGCAGCAGCTTCAGGTAACCTCATCTCCCTGGCTCACACTGCAGCTATCCCAGCTATGTGTGACTAATGAAAATACTTCTAGACAGATCTGTCTCTTCACCCACCCACCCAGCACCATGTCTCCAGTGCTGCCTTGTATGCCCTGGACAGGAGCCCAGATCGTGGTTGGATTAGTGGCATTGTGTGGCCACCCAAGACACAAACCCCAATAAAAGATTGGACAGACCTGCAGCGCTGGGGAAGCTGACATTCTACCTGAGGTGGTTGAGCTTCCCTCTCTACCCTTATGGAAAAACCACATGAATTTTACATTTACATGTGATCACATGTGAAGTTAATATGATAACGTGACAACATGCGATAACATGAAACTACACGTGAAAACGTGATCACGGGAAGTGTTCCAAAAACATTATTTAAAGTGAAATCTGGTGATTTTCCACACGTGAAATCTTGTGTTTTTTCTGTAAGGGTCCTTATAACAGCCCGATAACCTCTAACATATACAGTAATAAAGCACCTGTGATAATAATCTATTTCATAACAGGACTGTCATTCACAGCCATGCATGCATGTTGAGCAAACTCCCCACATCTTCAAGGGCTTTCATGGGGTCTCCATTCAACCCCAGTCTGTAATCCCAGACTCTGCTCCCTCCCCCCAGTGAAACCTTTAAAAACCAGTGAACTGAGGACAACATGTTCATGGCTCTGGTTTATTAAGGGTGCATTCTTTCCCTCTGTTGGACAGACTCACCAGTGCATGACTGTCTGAGATCAGAGATCGATGACAAGAGCCCGCCAACAGAAATACAATTTTATACTGCATGAACCCCACAGCTGTCTGCCATTAGGGGAGCATCTGCCAACATATGTATATATCTGAGTGTGTGTGTGTGTGTGTGTGTGTGTGTGTGTGTGTGTGTGTACACTGCAATTTGTCTGAAACTCTATGACATCCACCGAGGAGCACAGAGAGTTCTTTTCACTACAGAGAGAGGGTACCCAACAGACACACCCCTATCTCCCCTGGTGTGCCCCCCCCCTTCCTCCATACCCCCATTCTGCCTGGCCCTGACCCTCCACACCTGTCCTGTCACTCAGACCTGGCCTCTTCCCTACAGTTGCCCCTCTTTGCCACAACACCCCCTTTTCCCAGTAAAGAGCCCTGTCGGTCCAGGCCTCCCCATACTGCACCCTGGCCCCTTCTCCAGGCAACACAAAGCCCCCATTGTGAGGCACAATACAGGCCGCCTTATTTCTCACCCCTCTCCCCTCTGTTCTGGAGTGCAGGAGCACGTCCAGACATACACGTCAGCAGCAGGGCATGCCTCGCCTCGAGAGCTGGAGGAGGGGAACAGAGCAGAGAGAGGGAGCCTCGTCTGTAGCAGTTCCTGAGACTCAAACATGTGTCGGAGAGAGAGTGTCAAACGCAAACAAACAACCTGAGGAAATGGCTACAGCCCATAATAAGCACCTAGAACCATTCAAGCTCCGCTCCTGCTGACAGCTTAGGTGCAGTGAGGCCTCGGTACGGTTTGGTTGACTAACCCCCTGACTGAAGCCAGAGGGCCAGAGACAGACACACTGTTACTGCAAATGAGGGGAGACGAGAATGGGATTGGAGAGAGAGAGGGTGATTAGTCGAGGCAGGGGAGAGACTGTAGATTGGGCTGTGAAGCTGCCATAGCAATGCTAGAGCCATAGTCTGGGCTGAAGTCAGAACACGGACATTCCACACACTTGTCCTCCTGTGTTCTCCTCACAATGGAGGAAAAGGAAGGAACCACGTTGGGGAAAGAGACCGCACAAAGCCACCCGGTTGTAGTTAACAGTGCCGTAAGTAAAAAGGTCCTAGAAAAGCCCTGGCGGGATGAAGGGAATTTTTCCTTCAATGTCCTCCAAGCCAGAACATTTGAGAGAGGTGAAAAAAGACTGAACAAAATAAGGAATGAAAGAAAAGAGGAGTGGAAATGAGATAGGTTGGCTGGTCCAGTTCCTGAGAGAAGAAAGAGAGCAATTACAGAACAGTGGGGGATCCCCAACAGCCTGAAATGGCTTTGAAACATCAATAGAGGCAGTCTTTCCACTCCCAAAGGAAATAATCAGTATAACACACTGTAAGCACTAATCAGATCAATAGTTATTCAATTGTGCAAGATACCAGTGCTGCCAATATAAGGTCAGCTACTCAGAAAGTGAGCTGACATATTGTAACTCCTCTGTGTCAGGTGCCAGTGTGGGATTGTTATTTTGGTCACACTCATATCCATAGTGACGCATCCCTCTTTTTTCCCCCCTATGCAGTGATCTGGCGGCCATACTAACACGATGACTCAGGACTTAGCATGCTGTGGATCGTTAAGACAAAGGATGACCTCATTCCACAGCAGACCCCCTAGGGAGTGTGCACAATGACCACTATGTGGCAGGACTGGGGGCAGTGGGGCAATGAGGGGGGTAGATTTCACATGGCTATCACTGGTTAAGACACCATAATGTATGTGTGGATGAGAGTGGGGGTGGAGCTCACAAAAGGAAGTGAGTCACAAGACGTTGGGTGAGGTGGGGGAAGAGAGGTGTTGGAGTTGGACCAACCAGTAAAGCAGTTGATCTATACGTGTGACCACTGGCCAATATCATATCACTCCTCAAATGCTCACTAGAACTAAGAAGCAGGAAGGATTACTGCTCATCGCTTCATAAGCCGGCTAAAAAAATGACAGACACATACAGTTGAAGTCGGAAGTTTACATACACCTTAGCCAAATACATTTAAACAATTCACAATTCCTGACATTTAATCATAGTAAACATTCCCTGTCTTAGGTCAGTTAGGATCACCACTTTATTTTAAGAATGTGAAATGTCAAAATAAATAGTAGAGAGAATGATTTATTTCAGCTTTTATTTTTTCATCACATTCCCAGTGGGTCAGAAGTTTACATACACTCAATTAGTATTTGGTAGCATTGCCTTTAAATTGTTTAACTTGGGTCAAATGTTTCTGTTAGCCTTCCACAAGCTTCCCACAATAAGTTGGGTGAGTTTTGGCCCATTCCTCCTAACAGAACTGGTGTAACTGACTCAGGTTTGTAGGCCTCCTTGCTCGCACACGCTTTTTCAGTTCTGCCCACAACTTTTTTATAGGATTGAGGTCAGGGCTTTTGATGGCCACTCCAATACTTTGACTTTGTTGTCCTCAAGCCATTTTGCCACAACTTTGGAAGTATGCTTGGGGTCATTGTCCATTTGGAAGACCCATTTGCAACCAAGCTTTAACTTCCTGACTGATGTCTTGAGATGTTGCTTCAATATATGCACATAATTTACCTTCCTCATGATGCCATCTATTTTGTGAAGTGCACCAGTCCCTCCTGCAGCAAAGCACCCCCACAACATGATGCTGCCACCAATGTGCTTCACGGTTGGGATGGTGTTCTTCGGCTTGCAAGCCTCCCCTTTTTCCTCCAAACATAACGATGGTCCTTATGGCGAAACAATTATATTTTTGTTTCATCAGACCAGAGGACATTTCTCCAAAAAGTACGATCTTTGTCCCCATGTACAGTTGCAAACTGTAGTCTGGCTTTTTTATGGCGTTTTTTCCTTGCTGAGCAGCCTTTCAGGATATGTCGATATAGGACTTGTTTTACTGTGGATATAGATAATTTTGTACCTGTTTCCTCCAGCATCTTCACAAGGTCCTTTGCTGTTGTTCTGGGATTGATTTTCTCCCCAAAGTATGTTAATCTCTAGGAGACAGAACGTGTCTCCTTCCTGAGTGGTATGACGGCTGCGTGGTCCCATGGTGTTTATACTTGCGTACTATTGTTTGTACAGATGAACGTGGTACCTTCAGGTGTTTGGAAATTGCTCCCAAGGATTTCTGAGGTCTTGGCTGATTTCTTTTGATTTTCCCATGATGTCGAGCAAAGAGGTACTGAGTTAGAAGGTAGGCCTTGAAATACAGTGGGGAGAACAAGTATTTGATACACTGTCGATTTTGCAGGTTTTCCCACTTACAAAGCATGTAGAAGTCTAATTTTTATCATAGATACTCTTCAACTGTGAGTGACGGAATCTAAAACAAAAATCCAGAAAATCACATTGTATGATTTTTAAGTAATTAATTTGCATTTTATTGCATGACATAAGTATTTGATACATCAGAAAAGCAGAACTTAATATTTGGTACAGAAACCTTTGTTTGCAATTACAGAGATCATACATTTCCTGTAGTTCTTGACCAGGTTTGCACACACTGCAGCAGGGATTTTGGCCCACTCCTCCATACAGACCTTCTCCAGATCCTTCAGGTTTCAGGGCTGTCGCTGGGCAATACGGACTTTCAGCTCCCTCCAAAGATTTTCTATTGGGTTCAGGTCTGGAGACTGGCTAGGCCACTCCAGGACCTTGAGATGCTTCTTACGGAGCCACTCCTTAGTTGCCCTGGCTGTGTGTTTCAGGTCGTTGTCAAGCTGGAAGACCCAGCCACGACCCATCTTCAATGCTCTTATTGAGGGAAGGAGGTTGTTGGCCAAGATCTCGCGATACATGGCCCCATCCATCCTCCCCTCAATACGGTGCAGTCGTCCTGTCCCCTTTGCAGAAAAGCATCGCCAAAGAATGATGTATCCACCTCCATGCTTCACGGTTGGGATGGTGTTCTTGGGGTTGTACTCATCCTTCTTCTTCCTCCAAACACGGCGAGTGGAGTTTAGACCAAAAAGCTCTATTTTTGTCTCATCAGACCACATGACCTTCTCCCATTCCTCCTCTGGATCATCCAGACGGTCATTGGCAAACTTCAGACGGGCCTGGACATGCGCTGGCTTGAGCAGGGGGACCTTGCGTGCGCTGCATGATTTTAATCCATGACGGCGTAGTGTTTTACTAATGGTTTTCTTTGAGACTGTGGTCCCAGCTCTCTTCAGGTCATTGACCAGGTCCTGCCGTGTAGTTCTGGGCTGATCCCTCACCTTCCTCATGATAATTGATGCCCCACGAGGTGAGATCTTGCATGGTGCCCCAGACCGAGGGAGATTGACCGTCATCTTGAATTTCTTCCATTTTCTAATATTTACGCCAACAGTTGTTGCCTTCTCACAAAGCTGCTTGCCTATTGTCCTGTAGCCCATCCCAGCCTTGTGCAGGTCTACAATTTTATCTCTGATGTCCTTACACAGCTCTCTGGTCTTAGCCATTGTGGAGAGGTTGGAGTCTGTTTGATTGAGTGTGTGGACAGGTGTCTTTTATACAGGTAACAAGTTCAAACAGGTGCAGTTAATACAGGTAATGAGTGGAGAACAGGAGGGCTTCTTAAAGAAAAACTAACAGGTCTGTGAGAGCCGGAATTCTTACTGGTTGGTAGGTGATCAAATACTTATGTCATGCAATAAAATGCAAATTAATTATTTAAAAATCATACAATGTGATTTTCTGGATTTTTGTTTTAGATTCCGTCTCTCACAGTTGAAGTGTACCTATGATAAAAATGACAGACCTCTACATGCTTTGTAAGTAGGAAAACCTGCAAATCGGCAGTGTATCAAATACTTGTTCTCCCCACTGTACATCCACATGTACACCTCCAATTCACTCAAATTATGTCAATTAGCCTATCAGAAGCTTCTAAAGCCATGACATCATTTTCTGGAATTTCCCAAGCTGTTTAAAGGCACAGTCAACTTAGTGTATGACCCACTGGAAGTTGTGGTATAGTGAATTCTAAGTGAAATAAACAATTGTTGGAAGAATTACTTGTGTCTTGCATAAAGTAGATGTCCTGACCAACTTGCCAAAACCATAGTTTGTTAGCATGAAATCTGTGGAGTTCTTGAAAAATGAGTTTTAATGACTTCAACCTAAGTGTATGTAAACTTCAGACTTCAACTGTATGTGCAGAGTCATGTCTAGATTCTAACACAGGGACCTGGCTGCAAGGGGGGGCTGTGTCCAACACACTTCCAGGTACAAAGAGAATAACGCAGCTTCTTCCTGAAGATGAAAAGACCAGAGATCATCTCTCTTCCTGTGAGCACATCTGGCTCTGAGCTGCAGCAGCAGTGATAGTGACAGCAGTACTGTAGGGTGGAGGACTAACAGCCAGAGCAGCAAGCCACCGTTTTGGATAGATCCAGTTAGGGCCTGAGGAGCTGTAATGACAGAGGTTCCAGGCTCCATCAAATCTAACTTAGCTGAGGAGAGCTGAGAGACTACTGTTCAGAAGGCTGATGTTACTCTGAACTCATTGACACAGGTTACATTTTTTTATTTTTTTATTTAACCTTTATTTAACTAGGCAAATCAGTTAAGAACAAATTCTTATTTACAACGACGGCCTACATTGTTCTACAGGGTCAGCCAAAGTAGTATGGCGCCCATGGAGCAAATTAAGTGCCTTGCTCAAGGGCACAGACAGGTTTTTTTCACCTTGTCAGCTCGGGTATTCTTACCAGCAACTTTTCGGTTACCGGCCCAACACCACTAGGCTACCTGCCGCCACGGAACACATACTGTATCTATTGAAAATTGTCCTTTTCCAAGGAGCCAGAGATGGATAGAGGATTCTACAGAAGACAAAAGGAAGCAGATAATCAGTGAGTTGTGCATTTCCCTAGGATCACAGCTTGAGTTAAAGTTAAGTCTTGATCCTGGGCTCACACTCTCCAAATCCCTCGGTCAGTGGCCATCAATGTTAACAGGCTGAACCTTCCCCTCTATTAAAACTGGTTCTTATCTGCAAAGGAGCCAGTGAGGTCCTGATCTCTACCTGGGATACAGGACAGTCAGCAGGTCAGTGGAGGGGTTAGAGATGACACACTGCAGGTTGCCATTAAGGAAAGCGAACTATGAGCGCCAGGTGGTTTTTGGCTTAACGCAAACAAATACATGCCATTATCTGAAATTGAGGCACTCATGTTTTGCAGACAATGTACAGAACTTGCAGATAAGGCAGTACTCTTTGTGGTTTGTAAAACTACAAGCCTATTGTTGAGCTTTTACACATTATGTAGCCTATAAGTGGTACAGTATAGTCTGTCTGTCTTAGTAGATCCACATCAATAAGTAATCTGTTAGACCCCTATGGCTAGCAGAGGCAGGGGGGCGGCTCAACCATGACTAATGATGTCACTCCGGAACCTTTCACACACTAATCTCCTGGATTATGCAGCAAAACCCACACACTCCACAACTCAACAGGGCACCTGCCAGGCAGAGACCAAAACCACCTCAAAACCTAGCAAAGATATATTTGTCTAAGACTACATTAAACAAAACAAACCTACATGAAAACCACTCAAAAGCCTGGGGCCAGTCACCCCTTATGCGTGTTGCGTCACAGCAAAAGAGACAGACGGAAAGAGACCACTGAGGAAGGAGCTACAGTATACCTCCCAATCACTGCCTAAAACAGAGTGAGAGAGGAGGCTTACCTTGTAGCATGCAGCGGTATGCTGACTCTGAAATGGCGTAGATGTGTGGTGGCATCTCATGACGCTTCTTCCCTCTGTACATCTCTACGATGTTCTCTGAGTAGATGGGCAGGTTTTTGTAGGGGTTTATCACCACACAGAACAGCCCAGAGTAAGTCTATGGGGGGAGAGAGCAACAAAACACAAATGCAGTAAATCAACAAGTTAAGAGTAAATGATGAATGCAGATTTGATCAGAGAGTGAATGAGTCTCTAGGAGAGGTTAATATGGGACCCAAGGCTGTTCAAGATGAGTTTCCATTGTACTGTCAGGCCATAGTGAGTGCCTCCTTTATCAAGCCCCGTGTTCTGCGAAATGACAGAGGCATATTATTCTATCTTTATAATGCAGAAAGAGACGTTTAATTCTACAACCACCTAAAAGGAATATTATTTATTTTCCCTTTTCTACTTTCACATTGTTACAACGCTGTACATTGCTATAATATTTTGTGAGTGTAATGTTTACTGTTAGTTTATTTCTCTTTTGTTTATCATCTATTTCACTTGCTTTGGCAATGTAAACATATATTTACCCTGCCAATTAAGCCCTTGAATTGAGAGAGAGAGTTCATCCAAAACACAGAGTTCTCTATTACACACCCAACATGACTGACAGAGCCTCTGTTTAAACGGCATCTAATTGTTTCAAGAACTCTCATTTCCTGCCTGAGGTCCAGTGACTCCATTCACCCCTTCCAAGGGGTCTGGATAAGGCAATGGGCAGAGGTGACCATAATAGAAATATAATGAATTATTATAATAAGTAATTATATTTTTTATGAGACCACCACCAAAATATATGGCATACTAGACCTTATCCTAAACATTGGGGGTGAAGCCTGTCTAACAATCAGGAGTCAGCCAAGCAATTAAGGCAGAAGGATAATGACTCAGCAGCTCAGATGCCGACAAGCAGCCCTGGAGAGCATGCTCATGATGTAAGAGGAGACCAGTCAGCCCTTTCAGGGAATGCCTTGCCAAACACTGAGAGAGAGAGAAGAGAGAGAGAGAGAGAGAGAGAGAGAGAGAGAGAGAGAGAGTCTCAGTTAATCAGAGCTGGTCTGTGAGGCAGACAGAAGCTGACAGGGATCCCTGTTGGTAGAGAAGCGGGGCATAATGATCAACCTCCTCTCACACCTTCTAAACCTTAGGGGAGGTGAAAAGGAAAAGCAAGCCCTCTGTAACTAACTTGAAGCTCCATTTTGTAGCTAATGGATTCCCTTGATCTGAAAGGAGGAGCTATTAATAGTGTGGCAGTGCCTCTGACCTGCAGCACCCAGGCAGCTGGCTAGGCAGAGTTACCTGGCTGCACCCACAACAATAGTCTCATGGCCTACTGTAGCATCCCAACAGACTGCAACAGATCCGAATGAAACAATGTTAATCTTGTTTATTCCTGATGATACATAATCAACAGTATTGATTTAGAAGAACACTTTCCTATCATACTGAATATGCTTACGTTCAGGTTAAAAGTGAGTGTTTTAATAGCGAGTTAACACTCAACATTGCAGGAGAGTTTTTGCTTTTAGTTTTTGGCACTACTCTGGGTAGACCTACAATACCTTATGGATGTATAATTTGTCGCCAGTCACAAACTCAGCTACATTTCAGAACACAAATAAATGCTAATTCTGCAGTTGAATCTAATCAGGAGGCCTCTCTTTCTCCCTCTCACCAAAATCTGAATCCCTCTCCCCTTCCCTCCCCACTCTCCTTTCCTCTCAGGGGTGGTTGGAGGCTACAGCCTCTTCATCTGAGGACAGAGTGGTAGGCCAGGTCTGCTACTGGAGGCAGTGGGTCAGGTTAGCCTGCTCTCCATGCTCCATGCACCAGGGGATATTTCCACTGTGAAATTGGATCCGGTGAGGGATGCAGTGGCTTAGTAACAGCTGAGAAACACACAGGCAACAGCAGACATAACAGCCGCCTGCATCTGCCATTTGGAATCTAGTCCATTGATCTGTGGGGAATTACCTTGACCATTCCCTTGACAGTGCATATTCATAAAAGCTATTAACCCTTCAAAGTATGCTTGGAAATATGATCAATACTCCTTGCGCAGGGCTATTGAATCAAAAAGAGAGTGTCAAGCCAATAGCAGGGTGTTCAACTATCTTGATTTGATAATGTAATGGGCTTTTAACATAGTCATATGAATAATACCTGGTGAAATTGAGAGAAAGATAGCTATGCCTTAAGTGGAATTTTGGCATATACTGTAAATGCAAGGCACTAATGTTACATAGCTCTTTACCCATGACCTTAACCTCAACCACCAGCTTAAACACAAACTCAGACCTTCTCAAAAAAGAAGATTTTTTATCAAATAAAGAAAATTTTGTTCACTCTCTCTGGATAAATTAATTCAAAAACATCCACTGATAACTGCATAATGATCCCTGAAAATCTTGGCGCTGTGTGTGTGTGTACCAAGTTTATGGTAGCACCAGAGTTATTTGCATGCAAAAGAGAAAATAGTTCTCCATGGAGCAATGGCAATGCCATGACAACAACAAAGAGTTCTCCATGGAGCAACGGCAATGCCATGACAACAACAAAGCACTCAAGATATGACTATGTGGGAGGCCTGAACACAATGCCACTCTTGAGAGAGAGAGAGGTAATGTACCTTTTATGTATGCACATAGCGAGTGAAAGCTGGTTCTCTAACCTCAATAAAGAAACCGATATCTGCCAAACAATAATGAAAAGACAGCTAATTAGTGGGGGTTTTGCATTAGTTATACCACCTACATCCTGTCAACCAAGAGGCAGCTGGACTCCACAAGCACAGAAGCACAGCCAAGACTGCATTACATTAATAAAATGTTTGAATATTTAATCATTTGAAACACCTAAAGAAGTGCTGGAACAAGGTTGTGGTCATTGGGCAGAGCATTAGGACAGAGACAATTGAGAAATAGTAAATTAGAGAATGAGTGTGGGAAAGGAGACAGGACAGTCAGACCCATTGCAATGAAGTGGGCGGCAGACAGACGGACGCTTTTTTACATGAAAGAATGCAGAGGCTTTCTGACAGCTGAGGCTTATATGCTGACACAAAGGCCTGGTTGTTGCGTCGCTAGCTAGTGTTCCAGTTAGCTTGTTACTCACTGGGCGGGTGCAGGGCTGGCTCAACTCACTGACTTCACATGGAGCCTTCAGATGGGCAGGGAGCCACGGGCTATGCCACCGTGCCGTACTGGAGCCTCACTGAGGGACTGACCACACCGCACAGAGCCACATTACCCAGGGGGCTCCCGTTGCACGCCAACCCCAGCTCAGACACACAAATCCTGGGGCAGCAGCATACAGCTCAGCTGGGGATGGGTTAGGCCCCACTGTGGGGGGAGGTCACCTCCTTGGGCTGGGGCACTCTCCCAGACACAAACATGTTTTCATTTATTACAAGAGGGAAAAATAAATAAGATACAACCCAATTTTGAACCATGAAAACACCAATCACCAAACCAGTCAAATGAAACGTCAGAATCACAAAACCAAAGGAACCATTTAGCAACTCCAGGGGGGAAAGTTTTCAAAACATGATGGTCAGTTATCTGTCTGGAAATATCAGATCGGACACTTCCTTACCATTTTAGTTTGAAAACCTTTGCTTGTGTTCTGAGATAACAAACGTGACCTTGACTCCGCACTCACAACTCAACTCTTCCTTCCATCCACTGTACGTACACTGAACAAAAATATAAAGGCAACATGTAAAGTCTTGGTTCCATGTTTCATGAGCGGAAATAAAAAAAGTTCACAGAAATGTTCCATATACACAAAAACCTTGTTTACACCCCTGTTAGTGAGCATTTCTCATTTGTCAAGATAATCCATTCACCTGACAGGTGTGGCATATGAAGAAGCTGATTAAACAGCATGATCATTACACAGGTGCACTTTGTGCTGGGGACAATAAAAGGTCACTTAGCAGTTAGCAGTTGTCACAACACAATGCCACAGATGTCTAAAGTTTTGAGGGAGCATGCAATTGGCATGCTGACTGCAGGAATGTCCACCAGAGCTGTTGCCAGAGAATCAAATGTTCATTTCTCTACCAGAAGCCGCCTCTGTCATTTTAGAGAATTTGGCAGTACGTCCAAATGGCCTCACAACCACAGACCACGTGTAGCCACGCCAGCCCAAGAACTCCACATCTGGCTTCTTCACCTGCGGGATCAGCTAAGACCAGCCACCCGGACAGCTGATGAAACTGTGGGTTTGCACAACTGAAGAATTTTGGCGCAAACTGTCAGAAACCGTCTCAGGGAACCTTGTCTTGACCTGATTGCAGTTTGGCATTGTAACCGACATCCAATGCTCACCTTCGATGGCCACTGGCACACTGGAAAAGTGTGCTCTTCACAGATAAATCCCGGTTTCAACTGTACCGGGTATATGGCGAGCGGTTAACGTATGTTTTACGTTGTGAACAGAGCGCCCCATGGTCGAGGTGGGGTTTTGGTATGGGCAGGCATAAGCTACAGACAACGAAAACAATGAATCATGACGATACACTGTATATAGGACATCATTAACCAGACCCACCTGCAACACAGTGAAAGCACCCAATTTAAACCAATGCAAGGCCGGATGTGGGATTTGACTGCACATTTGTGCTTAGATAACAAAAGTTAACGGACTACAGAATGGAAAATATTGACGGGGTAGCTTTAAAAGCGTGACTTCATATACATCACTGACACTGATCTAATGGAATTCTGGGATTGAAGGAGCTATTTTCTACAGACGGCTCATGTGTGAGATGACAAAGACTCAAGACCATAAAGTTGAACCAGACTTAATGCAGCCAGTCTGGGTCATAGAGCACAGCAGCAGCAGTGACAGGAGGTGGGCCAGCGTCTCTCCAAGTCTGACACTCTGCCCTGGGGCTCCATAGTCCACACACAGGGCCAAATGGGTTTGCTTTTACACCCAAGGACCCGCATCGAGAAGAGAGCCCCCAGACAGCTCAGAGATCAAACAGGGCAACCACGAGGAATGGGGTCGTACAAACAAACTGACCTGCCAGTGTTTATGGAATAAATGCCACTTATAAAAGGGTGAAAGTAAAGAAGATGGCAGGTCATCTAGACACAGAGAGAGAACTTGCCGTCGGTCTGAACTGTCTGGAAACGGTTATAGAGTATGAACAGTCTGTGTGTTTTCTAACTTCAACCAATCCACAAGACAGTGGCCGTATCCGAATATCCATACTAGCGTACTAAATAGTATGCGAAAAAATTAAGTGTTATAGCATGTGGGTTTTAAGAAAAGTACCTATCTATCTATCTATCTATCTATCTATCTATCTATCTATCTATCTATCTATCTATCTATCTATCTATCTATCTATCTATCTATCTATCTATCTACAGTTGAAGTCGGAAGTTTACATACATCTTAGCCAAATACATTTAAACTCAGTTTTTCACAATTCCTGACATTTAATCATAGTAGAAATTCCCTGTCTTAGGTCAGTTAGGATCACCACTTTATTTTAAGAATGTGAAATGTCAGAATAATAGTAGTGACAATTATTTATTTTAGCTTTTATTTATTTCTTCACATTCCCAGTTTACATACACTCAATTAGTATTTGGTAGCAGGTGAATTCTACTCGATCAAACACCGAAATTAGTATGCAGTTTAAGTATGTAGTACGCTAGTATGGGTATTCGTAAGCGGACCCAATTTCCTGAGTTCCCCGTAGGTTAGGTTCTCTAGGTGAACAAGGTCAGAGGATATTTCATACCTGCTGCCTTTATGATTTGATATGCGCAGATCATACATATTTGCTTTTCCGCTCCATCAGTGCCTGTGTCAGTGTGTGGGGGGTAGGTGAGGGGGGGGGGGTGTTTGGCAAGGAGTGGGTTAGGGACACAGAATGAAACATCTCAAACAACCGTGTCTCAACACTATCAAGAGACCAATAAATGGGATTCAGTGTTCTGGGTCTCATTCAAGGTATGCTGAAAAACAGCTGAAGTTGCTGAAAAACTGCTAAAATCTTGAAATATTGAGCAGTATCTGTTGTGTGCACTATGTGTGAGTATGGTTAAATCTGCTTTCTAGGTGAATAGATGTTTAATCATTTAAAACAAGTGCTTTCTAGAACCTAAAAGGGACCCTTTTTGGTTCAAAGGTAGAACCCATTAGGTTCCAGGATGACATCCAGGTAGAACCCTTTCCACAGAGGGTTCTACGTGGAACCCAAAAGGTGTACAACAAAAGAACCACTCACGTAGATGAGGCCAGAGTAGTAGCGGTCCTTGAGGTTGTGCAGCACTGAGGCCTCGTTCAGGCAGGTGAGCTCGGCCATGTCTTCCACCTTGCTGAACTTGGGCGGGTTCATCTTCTGGATGTCGTCCTTATTGACCATGGCCTTCTTGCCGTTCTCTGCCAGTTCCACCACCACCTCATCTCCCCGCTCCTCCTTGATGCTGGCTGCCTCAAAGCCATGGCGATCTGAAGGGATCCACACCACCTTCTTGGCTGTCCAGTCGGCCTGCGTGGCCGGGTTGTAGACCACAGCGCGGTCCACAAACAGGTACCGCTCCGGGTCTTCCTGCCCACTTCGATGAGCCATTTTGGGGGTACCAGAGCAAGAGTGCCACCTAGAAGTGGCAGAGACAGGCAGAGACTCAGTACAGCAATGTATTTGTCATTAAATGTTAAGCACTCTTAGGCATGGAACTTATCAAGGTGGCATTCCTTTGTGACAATAAAGCTACCCCCTTTTCATGCCTAGGTATAGCCAATAAAGCTACCCCCTTTTCATGCCTAGATATAGCCAGCAGATCCGACCAAATTGCTTATAGCTGCACTGGGGTCGAACAGCATTCCTGTGTACATTAAGACACTGCGGAAAGAATATGGCTCAGAAAACATACCTCAATCCAGGGATGAGAAATGCATTGATCTCTGAGAATTCTCCCACTATCCCAACTGAAGATTGAACTAATGCTAGTTTTGATGGAAAACTGTCCTTTTTGTCCTCATGTTAGTTAAAAGAAGCCACATCAGCCATTTTGGAAGGTATGTTTCCCGAGCCATATCTCGTGCTGGCTCCGTGGTGTCTTAATCCAGTATTTCCTAAACTTGGTCCTGGGGCCCCACCCCTGGGTTCACGTTTAGTTTTTTGTCGTAGCACTACACAGCTGATTAAAACAATCAAAGCTTGATTATGAGTTGGTTATTTGAATCAGCTGTGTAGTGCTAGGGCAAAAACCAAAACGTGCACCCAGGGAGGGTGGGGGCCAGAACCCAGTTTGGGAAACACTGTCTTAATCTATTTAGGAATGCTGTCAGACCCTAGTGCAGCTGTAAGCAAATAGGTTGGATCTGCTGGCTAGCCTAGGTTGGGACATTTTTACTCACCTGTATCCTGTATCCAGATTTGAGAGGAAAAACTGAGGTTTTATCATTGGGTTAGGCACAATGCAAAGTTGCATAATTTTACAGGCTTACAAAAATGGATGAGATGAGTCTACTCTGCTGCACTGCACTAGGCCTAGCAATGGGTAACGAATGGTAGCCCAGAATTCTCGCAGGTTCCCCAATCTCTGCAGTCTTGACAGAAGGCTGATGTTTCCGGTTTTCAGGGATACAGTATTTTCAACCTAAATGTGGGGATTCTGCTCAGCCGTCTTTTTACGCCTGCTACGTTAGGGTACAGGTTCCCCAACATCCTTATTATTTATTTATTTCTCATAGGTTATACTTTAACCGTTTTGAAAGCTAACAGCGGTATGACAAAAGTGTGTGTATTGTGTACCCGTCAATTATATTTGTTCCCGCCACATTGTATCAGTTATTGGACAGAGGACGCATATGTTTGTTACATTGTATCTGTACACGCCAATATAGGCCTACGACATCATTGCTTTTTACAGCAGAACTTATCAAGTTTCTCATCCAAGTAGACGTTTGCAGCCAAACATGGAAAGCAATTCCTCACCTTCAGAGAGTATTCAACGTGTTGAATAAATTTAGTAAGAATAAAGTAAGTGTCAAACAGAACCAATTGTTTGTTTTGTTTATTTGACTGACAGGCTGGCTACATTATTGACTCGTTTAATAATGCGCGTCTTCCGCTGACTCGACTAGAACCATCTCGCGCGCTGGTGTAACGGTGTTGTGAATGGCACGCAACGTTGCCACACATGACAATCAACATTGATAATAAACATGTATTTATTAGATCAGCAGGTCCCTGAAAAACCTATATCGCTATTATAGATCACATAGATTCAGATAGCTGCACGTTATCTGACATTTACGACCACCGTGCGGTCGTTGATAATAACAGAAACCATCTGAAATTATGCTGATAGCTGTACTGGTCCAGGGAGATGATTTCGGTGTAGCAAGATCTCTAAAGTCATCATTTAAATTTAATTCAATTAAAATGTTCAATAAATACAACGCAATATATGCCTTTAACATATTTTAATTCAACGTAGGCTATGTGGGCAATCAATAGTCCTGAAAATAATATAGCGATATCATTGCGACTAAATCCATCCAGCCGGACAATCTTCAAGCTGCTAATGTAACCATGCAGAATAACATTATTCCTAAAAAGAGCTGATAATTTACCTGGTGTTGTGAGTGAAGAAACGAGGACAACTGTTCACACGAATAGACCGATCTCTCTCTTTAATAACACTTTATGCAACACAATTGTTATTCAGGCATCTATCTAGGCTTTGGTATGCACCAAAGACACTGCCCCAATGGTGGGGCCCCTCCTCAACCGAACAGATCGGTCCGCTGTTACTCCGCCTACGATGGGTTGTGCAGACATAGATATTGACCGAATAGACCAGCTCGTCCGAATTCAAAGACTCATTGTGATGCTTTACGTGCTATATTTCCTAAAGTGTTGATATCCTCTAATGATATACAAATTATTTTTATTCTGAGGCTGCATGAGGTGAATATAATATCTAGTTGTGAAAGTCATTGCACTGCACACGCCTACTAGATGCGTCTAAAACACAATTGGATTCTCACGCTGCAGTCTCTAGTCCCCTCGCCTCCTATTGGCTAAAAACAATGACCCAAGCGCAAAACAACTATTTTCAGAGGAATCATTTCTGGTCCATCATTCCACCTGTTCCTGACACCATCTCCAACCAGACCCTCAACATGATTTTTTGTTGTTGTAATTTTCCTCATTGATTTCCTTTCAATGAAATGCATTATGCTCAGTGCACGAAATAATGCATTTATTTGTTCCTTCAGTCATTAACAAGCTTTTGGTGCAAGATAATGGTCTAGTATTTTGTATGGTCATTGGGTATTGTATGGAGTGATATTTAACATGTTAAAATTGTTACAATAAGCTGCCACAGAGTAAGTGGTTAGATATCATGATATGCAACACCCCCCTCTTGCGTCCAAAGTGGTGGGGCATATTTGAACCATTATCTTCCTGGAAATATAGGTCAATGTTGGTTTAAAGTTTATTTGCCATTATTCCACAAATATAGTTCAACCCTGTTCATGTCACCTGCATTGCTAATCTACTTTCAAAAGATTTAATGAAATATTGAATACAAATTAATGAAGATGTTATGTTATCAGGATTCCATTCATGTTGACCCATCTATATTATCAAATTGTGAATGTGAACACAACTCACTGAACATGGTCTTGATTTTACATAAACATTTTATTACAAATAGAAATATTGATTAGGAAATTGAACAAGTCATTGGTAATTAAATAGCCTGTCTCCATGAAGTGGTGGTTGTAAAGAAAGTGGGATACAATAATAAGATGCTTTATATAAAGGAGAAAATGACATAGTATCTGACAATATGTACAGTATTGTGTTATTCTACTGGCACCTTTAACGTCCTCCTCTCCATGCTGCTCCGCCACGGTTTTTTCCTCCTCCACCTCCTCTTCCACCCCCTCTGCCACCACTACCAGCGCCTCCTCTTACTTTCTTCCTCACACCGCTGGACTGTTCGGTGTCATCCCCCTCTTCTCCTCTGGGCCTCTTCCTCTTTTCTCCTTGTTCCTTCATTTCCTGAGAGGGAAAGAGGTTATTGTGACTGACTTTAGAGCTATTCCAATTGATGACGACACTGCTGAAAAGACACTGATTGAGACTCACAATTCTGGCGAATCGCTGTGCCTCGCTCACTCTCTCCACCAGCATCATCACTTCTTCCTCCTGCGTGGGGAAGGCAGGCAGCTTCTTGCCAATCAGAGTTTCGATTCGCTGGAACAGCTCCACATCATACCTGAGGTCAATATGTCAATCAGAAGAAAGTCTTTGGACGAAGTAAACTATTTCAGTAAGATTGGTTGAGAGTGAAAGGCATAAAAGGTGGCCCTTACTGTGTGACAAATGTGATGGATTTTCCAGACCGCCCTGCTCTGGCCGTTCGCCCCACTCTGTGGATGTAGTCCTGAGAGTACACACACAAACGCGATAAAACACCACTACACTTGCTCGGTTGGGTCCCTCATTTGTGATAACATTGGAGAGAGAGAGAGAGAGAGACTGCACAGACCAGGTAGAAACATCCACACAAGCAAGACTGATACCTTTGAGTGAGTTGGGATGTCGTAGTTAATAACACAGTCTACATGTGGAATGTCCAATCCTCTTGATGCCACGTCAGTCGCCAGCAACACAGAGCGAGACTTAGACTTGAACTTGTTCAGCGATCCCAGACGTTTGTTCTGACCAACAGAGAAAGTCATTTTTTATTTCTACATGCAGATTTCACTGATGTGTATAACATTTGGAAGTGTGTTGCTCAAACCAGACTTAGAGTATGATATTTGTAGTGAGTATGTTGGTACAGTGAGGGGAGGATACGTACCTGACTCATCTGCCCATGCAGGGGTATGGCAGTGATGCCCAGGTTCCTGAGCAGAAGTGCCACCCGCTGGGCGTTATTACACGTACTGCAAAAGATCATGAAGGAGTTCCCCGCCAGCTCGTTGATAATGGACACCAGGTAACAATCCTGGAGACACAGCCAGTTAACTTACAATCCAACACTAACCAATACACATCTTCTGACTTCTAGAAAAATTGCCTTGATACAATTAGAACACTAATCAAATTTCAAGTACCTTGTATTTGGAGGGTATGAAGACATAGTACTGCTGCAGTTTTTCTACTGTTGAGTATTTGGTGTTAACGGCACATTTAACTGGATCCTTCAGAGCTGCTCTCTGCAGCTTTGCGACCTTGGCAAAGATAAAGACATAGAAGGGTTAGTGTGACAGGCCAGGTGTTAGGGATACTCTAACAAGTCTCAAATGAAGAGCTAAAAGGACGTGGGTACCTTTTTGGTCATGGTGGCAGAGAAGAGAAATGTGCGTCTGTCTCTGGGAATAACCTTCAGGATCTTGTCCACCTCAGTCTCAAAGTCCATGTTGAGGATCCGGTCTGCCTCGTCCATCACCAGGAACTTAAGCGCTCGCAGTGAGAAGCCTTTGGTGTTCTCTAAGTGGTCTATCAACCGCCCGGGGGTGGCTGTGTTGACATACACAGTGAATACACATTAGTTAGTATCAAACAGGAATGCACTTAAAAGATGGTACCGTATTATGCAACTGAAAGTGGTAGGTTAGTTATTTTCTCACCAATGACAATGTGAGGTTTCTTGGCCAGGACCAGGGATTGGGACATCATGTCAATTCCTCCAACTATAACAGCTGAAACAGAAACAAAGACAAGTGAGTTAATACAGCAAATGCCAGATGATACTTGAGTTCCTTCAAATATGTTTCTACTCATTCTCATGCCCACGTACCACTCTTGACTCCGATGCTGGAGCCCAGGGCCTCAAACTGCTCTGCGATCTGGAAAGCCAGCTCTCTGGTGGGGGTGAGTATGAGTGTGTGGAGCCTCTGAGCGGAAGCAAGGAGTGACTGCAGGATGGGCAGAGCAAACGCCCCAGTCTTCCCTGACCCAGTCTCTGCCAAGCCAATTACATCCTTTCCTGAAATAGGAGAGAAGAACGTGCATGGTGAGTGTACAAACAGGCATGGGACCTTACACCTAGAGGACAGGTCTTTACCAACTGTTTTATATATGGCGCACACACAAGGACATTCGCCCCCCTCCATCCAACTGAACTCACCTTGTAAGGCTACAGGTATGGCCTCTACCTGGATCTTTGTAGGTGTCTTCCAACCCAACTGTTCACAGGCTTCACACAGCACTTCAGTTACACCCTATATTAACAGATGCAGGCCAAAGTAGAAATATGTAAACGCGTTAGACAATGGAGTGCATGTAGCACATCTACCCAAATTGCATGGCTGAATGCGCGCCCCATTTTTAAATGTACTTTTCATGCCTGTCAATGACATCACATAATCTCACAGCTGTAACGTTACCTAGCTATCTACCTGGTGGACCATAGGATGCTGAACTGTGGAACGACTGTTGGTTGTTACCTCCTAAAACGTATGTTGCTGGTTGAAATACGGTTAACTTGCTACCTTATCAGTGGTAGGTTGGTTTGTTGACTTGCTGTTAACTAACGTTAGCTAGCTAGCTAGTTCGCTTCCAAGTTGGCAAGCTAACCTATCCTTTACATTTAGCAAGCTACTCACCAGATCTTTGAAGGTCTTCACTGGCTCATCCTTCTCTGTGATATTAACGTTACTGTTATCCTCATCACTACTCGAATCTTGTAGTGTTTCATCCTTTGCGTCATCAGTTTTTATCGCAACACTTTTCTCAGAGTGGTCCGCCATGCTTGTTTGCCAATGTGCCGTCTACGCTAAAGTGCGCATGTACGGAAATAGCTAAGATTTCTAACTATGATTTCTGGGACTTGATGTTCCCCGCTGAATTCATAAATCATTAAACTAATTGCAACGTTTAGACCACATTCATTTGTCAAACGTTGCAGATATACATTCCATGAATAGAGCTGATGTGATTCCTTATTCTACATAGTCCGTTTCTTCCATCTGAATGTTCAAAAACGATGCATCCTGCTGAAAGAGCCTGTTCATCATGGTGGTTTATTAATTTGTATTATTTGAGGTCTGAGTTAAAGATAGTTTAAAAAAGATTGGATTCAAATAAAATAGTTAATTGAGTTTAAGTATTTATTTAGTTGCAGGTCTAACCATTTCAGACAAGCATATGCACAATTGGATTTTCCTACAAACACCTGACAAAACACCCCCATCTTTCTTTGAAATCCATCAAGTTTCATAGTTCAACAATAAAATAAACATTTGACAGTCATAAAAAAAACCACTAGATTTTTCACAATGATTGAGCCAAATGATCATAGCCATGTACAGTAAGTTGGTATGGAGGACATTCTAGTCTGTTAGAAAAAAACTAAAAAAAGAACAAAACTTTTTGAAAAACAAAGCCTTTCTGCTTCATTTAGAATAACCCATGTGTTTCTGAACAGCATCTGCTTGATGGTATCACCAACACTTTCTTCATGACCCCTACTGTTCATTCCTTCTCAACACTCCCTCTCGTTTCACTCCGCAGCCCTGGTCAGTCTCAGAGGAGTCCCTCCATCTCCCTCATGAAGGCCTCATACATCTGGTCCTTGGTCTTCATGTTGGGCTGAGAGACTGGGCCCATCTGAGCAGGGTTGGTCGACCCCATGGGGGCAGCCATCGACTGCTGCTTCTGGCCTCCCACCCTTTCCTCTCTTCTTCCTCTCTTTTCCATAGGCCCTCCTCCGCTCCCGGAACCTTTATCCCTGCGCACCCTCAGTGCCGTGGGCACGAAGCGGGTCACCTCTGTCTTGGGGTTGATGATCTGGGGTTTGGCTGAGATGGTGGCTCCGCCACTCCCCGGGCCGGCTCCCAGATTGCTGCCTCCGGCTGAGACAGAGGTGATGTTGGCCCGCTTCTCGATGGTTGGTGCATGGTGGTGGCTTGTGGGGTTTGTGCCCGATGGCAGGGCACTTGTCCCCGGGGGAGGGGGCATCTGCATCCCTGGGCGCATGGACATAGGCATGGAGGGAGGGGGTAGCATGGAGGCATTGGGGTTACTCTGGGAGCCATCTGGGTTGGAGCCGGGTTTCTGTCGGTGGACGATGCTGGGGGGAGCACTTAGGATGCTGGAGTTAAGTGGAGGGGGGAAAAGAGAGAGGGGAGGGGCGAGTTGGCGTGGGGGGCCAGATCGTGGAGGAGGAGGGATGCCTACAGAAAGGGAGAAGAGAGGAGTTTAGAGTGGGGGGAAATTCTGCTTTCTTCCTATTCTTTGCTGCCAAAAATACTTTTTACATTTATTTTAGCTTGAGGTATGTGCCATGCTGACATATAGAACTCAGCTATTTTTTTTTGCTGTTAACTTTGGGTACTGCGGAACTGTAGTTATGTTTAAAACAGATGTATGTTTTGACAATGTTCCATGGTTGAGGAGAAGGGATAAAGTCATATGAAATTCCAATAAAAGGCACAAAAATACATACAAGCATCCACACTTACCTGGGGGTGCTGGGGGAGGCAGTCTGGGTGGGGGTCCCCGGGGTGGAGGACCAGGAGGGAGACCTGGAGGGGGGCCTGGGGGAGGGCCAGGGGGACGACCTGGTGGGGGTCCAGGGGGCAATAGCCGGGGCATCGGCCCCCTTGGACCACCTAGCATACCAGGTGGCCTCAAAAACGGGGGAGCACCTAAGGATGACAAACAAGACATCACATCATAGTGCATTGTTTTAGTCATTTTATAGTAATGAAGGTCACACAAGAGGACACTGTACTCCAATCATTACACATAAAACCAACGAACCGGGTGGAGGACCTGGAGGCAGACCAGACGGCGGTCCAGGAGGCCTCATTGGAGGAGCTGGGGGTGGTCCCAACGGTGGGGGCCCTGTTCCTGGTGGACCCTGCATGTGTGGAGGTGGTTGCTGTCCTCCCATTGGTCCAGAGGGTGGAGGCATGCGATGATTGGGTATAAGATGAGATTGGTTGTCGCCCGGTGGTCCTCTATCCTCGATGTCAGAGTCGTCAGAGTCAGTATACTCCTCCTCAACTTCCTCTTCCTCCTCTTCATCTTCAGGGATGGACTGCCCTGTAGACACATAATAAAAGGGGATGATTGAGAAAGGGATAAAGGAAGAAAGTGTCATCTAGTTCCCATGGAGAAATCATCCTCCAGCTAATACAAACCTCTTTAAATTACATAATTCTCCAAAATAGTGTCAACAATCCAGTCATTCATCTGGATCACAAGTCCTGCTGAAGTGTGATAGTGGTGTTGTGTCAGACTGAAGGAGGTACAGTAATGGTGTTGTGTCAGACTGAAGGAGATACAGTAGTGTGGTAGTGGTGTTGTGTGCAGACTGAAGGAGGTACAGTAGTGTGGTAGTGGTGTTGTGTCAGACTGAAGGAGATACAGTAGTGTGGTAGTGGTGTTGTGTGCAGACTGAAGGAGGTACAGTAGTGTGGTAGTGGTGTTGTGTGCAGACTGAAGGAGGTACAGTAGTGTGGTAGTGGTGTTGTGTCAGACTGAAGGAGGTACAGTAGTGTGGTAGTGGTGTTGTGTCAGACTGAAGGAGATACAGTAGTGTGGTAGTGGTGTTGTGTGCAGACTGAAGGAGATACAGTAGTGTGGTAGTGGTGTTGTGTGCAGACTGAAGGAGGTACAGTAGTGTGGTAGTGGTGTTGTGTGCAGACTGAAGGAGGTACAGTAGTGTGGTAGTGGTGTTTTGTCAGACTGAAGGAGCTACAGTACCTGCCATCCTAAGCATCATAGCCTGCAGAGGAGTGATGGCCTTTTTCTTCTTCACAATCCTCTTCTTCTTGCTCTTCTCCCTGGTTGCTGAGGGGGGCATGTCTGCAAACCGCACACTGCGTCCTGCAAAACATATCACACAACTTCATGTAAAACGCCATGTCTGTGTTATCATTCTTTAAACAACAAGCAGTGCCCAGACTTGAAGACAGAATCCAACACACTCAGGGTGATCTAGCAAGCACATATGCGGACACCTGCATGTCTGTCCCCTCTGTCCTCCCCTCTGTCCTTCTCTCTGTCATCATCCATCATCCTCTTGTCAACCTCGCCCCCTTCATCCCTCTCTCCTTCACTGTCCTCTTCAGAGTCACTGTCGTCTTCCTCTCCATCGTCCCCTTCTCCATCGCTGTCGCTCCCACTGTCCCTCTCTCCACCCATCAGCATAGTGTCCATGGCTTTCTCCATGTCAGAGGCCTGGTTGGATGGATCTGGTAGTAGGCAGAGAAAGGTGGATTTGGATGAGACAAAGTAGAATGAAGCATCTTTATTCCTCTGGATCCCATTTACAAACATGCAATAGTGAGGTGTGAGTGCAGTACCTGCGTCTGCTGCGAACTGGGCCCTGCGGGAGGCGTACAGCGCCAGGACCTGAGGCGGTGGGGGGCCAGGTGGGGGACCTGGGGGTTTCCTGCCAGGGGGTAACCGAGGGACGCCTGCCACCGCTGCAGACATGGGGGCACTGATCCCCTTACTGAGAGAGAGAGAGAGAGAGAGAGAGAGAGAGACAGAGTGTGTTTACAGAGCAGCTGCTAGGGTTGTGGTATGGTCCATTGGAATGATACTCAGACAGCACGGTAAATACAGGGGACTGCCCACCTAAAAGAGGAGCCCTTCTTCAGGATGGAGGGAGGCTGGGCCCCGGGCAGAGGGATATCCTGGATCAGGATGCTGGAGGGGGCGTGGGGCATCTCTGGGAGTGGGATGCTATCCACCTCCACCAGTTCAGCATTCTAGTTGACAGAGTGGAAGAGAGAGTGAGTAGTGAACAACAGGGACAATTATGACAAGATCTCAGCACCACTCTGTTTAACAGTGCACTTCATACATGTTCATGAAGCATAGCATACACACCTTGACTGAGTCAAAGTAGAGTGACAGCTTGCCGCGATTGCTCTCATAGTCCAGCTCCAGTTTGCGTAGCTCTTTGTAAGTCTCTGGGTTCTCTCTTTCGTACAAACGTACAATGCGCTCAAACGTCTCTCGTAGCTTCTTCCTCTTATCCCTCAGCACCTTCTCATTCAGTAGCGGCTGCTGCACAGGGTTGAACTCTGGCACAGGAAAAGACAGAAGGGAGAACGGATGTGAACAGGAAAAAATAAAATGATCAGCAAGATCTTTTTGGAAAACAAAAAACTAACGCAGAACCTTGTTTAAAACCCATTTCCAATGGCTCACCCATTTCGTCTAGCTTCTCCATGTCTTTGATGATCTGTCTGGGGTCCTTCATCTTCAGCACAGCTGTTCTCACCATCATCCTCTGCTTCTTGTTCTGTGACGCAGCAAAGAGCATAGTGAGTTTTCTACAGAGAATACAAAGTCAACCTGTCATTGACATTCAACTTGTCAGCCAAGGTCTTACCTTCTTCAGCTCCCGTTTCCTGGCCTCCTTCCCTGAAGAGGAAAAGGCACTCCATTACGTTTGATGTAGCACCTGTTACCTGACATCTCCTGTACGTTGATGCATTTACTATTGTTCATAGTGCTGCTGAGCTCAATAAGAGACACTGAATTGCTTTACATTTCACAGACATGGGATCCCCTGAAGCTTAAGTAACAATGGGTGTTCACTGATGTGTTGAAGCTCAAGTTTGAAGTGAACATATGATGTGAGCAGTCACATGATTATGGAAAGGGTATGACGTTACTTACTGGCCTGGTCGGTGGGGTTCATGAACTTCCCACTCTTGGTGGAGGAGGTCGAACGTCGCCCCATGGTGATGGCGCGTCTCCTTCACCCTGCCAGGGAAGAATCAGGAGAAAATAAAAAAATCTATTCAGCACCACCACAACGATGAATTTGGATTTCCAAACCAAGTCAAATCTATTCAGCACCACCACAACGATGAATTTGGATTTCCAAACCAAGTCAAATCTATTCAGCACCACCACAACGATGAATTTGGATTTCCAAACCAAGTAATGCAGGATCTTTTCCTGCAATATTATACATGTTACTAACAGACAAACAGCTTACTGAACAACACGAACGAGCCAGATAAACATTTAGATTACTTTAGACTAGAGGAACCAAACACGACATTACATTGATTGCACCGAGGGCTAGTCAGAAGTTTGGGATGGATCTAAATTTACATAATGGGTATATGGAGAAAAATGGGGGAGGTGCCCCTCATCTCCGATTCTCTGCTGGATGCACAATATCAAGTGCACCTATCACAGGAGGTTGGTGGCACCTTAATTGGGGAGGACGGGCTCATGGTAATGGCTGGAGCAAAATAGGTGGAATGGTATCAAATACATCCAACACAAGGTTTCTATGTGTTCGATAGCAAGCTATTCGCGCCGTTACAGACATTATTATGAGCTCCACTTCCCTCAGCAGCCTCCTGTGACGCCTATAGGCTATTTAGTGTGGTCTCAATAAAATTATCCAGAGCCTACTGGCTATACAGGCTGCAAAGTGCTCGGAGAAGCACAGAGCAAAGTTATATTTCTAAGATAGCTGCTGGGATTGTGTAATAAAACTAGGCTGTATTACACACTGCAATGGATATTCCAACCCTGAGCCCAGCCTGCTCTGGCTGATCAAAAATGTTGTTGTGTGCTAACCAATGGCTGTGCTATGTGGCAGTTCAGGAGGATAGTCAAAGGCTTCTTCCGGAAAAATCTTTTTGATTAGGCCTAGTCCAAAAAATGCAATATTGTGCGCATGGACTAGGCCTATAGCCCAGTGTTTCCCAACCCTGGTCCCTGAGTACCTCCAACAGCAAACATTTTTATTGTAACCCTGGACAAGCACACCTGATTCAACTTGTCAACTAATCATCAAGCCCTCAATGAGTTGAATGAGGTGTGTTTGTCAAGGGCTACAACAAAACTGTGTACTGTTGGGAGTACTAGAAGACCAGGGTTGGGAAACACTCCTATAGCCTATGTTCTGTTCAGTTTGAGAAGGAGATCGCGAAGATGAGAAGGAGCGGACGTCAACTTTGATAGTTTGCTACTACTATAATTTATTTTATTAAAAACAATATGTTTCTTGCCCATTATGTAGGCCTATTTATCAGAGTTATTGACCTCGCAATTAGCCATTTGAGTAACATACATTGTGGTGCTGTAACTTGAAGCAGTGGCACAAACAATCTGAATGGAAAGCTCATGGTTCTGAAAGTAGGCAAATTCGAGTAGGCATAATTCATTTCAACAGTCTTCATTTTAATTTGTTTACTAACAACAATAGGGCTTTGTGTTGGAGCCTATTTCTTCCTATTTAAGATATATCAATAGATTTGTTGGTCAATTCCGCCATCCACTCTTTAAATAAGACACGGAGGTAGGCTAAGTTAAAACCAAGACTCGAATTGAGGGGGTACGCCATAGGCCTACTTTTTATTAAACAAAATGGCAAAAGCACAGGCCTACCCCTTGTTAGCTTAAGATTTTGAAAAAGGATCTGATTATATAAAGTGATCTATAACAGCGCTTCGGTCCACAATGCTTTATGCTAGAAACAAGCTGTAAATACCAGAGAAAGACATGACTCCAATGCATATGGGGATATCATCGTTTCTAGCTTAAAACGTACTTTGCTTGGGAAGTAATCTAATTATGTCACTATCAATTGATGAAGTTATTCATTTTCTGTACAATATAATATGTTTGAACCCAAACAGCTTTTAGGTAAACACTTGTGACCTTCTCTCGTTGTGTTAAGCCACGGAAGAAGAGTAGTGAGCAGTTAAAAGTTTCAATGTTTCTGTGTCGGTAAGCCTACTCTGTCTGGGGTTGAAAGGTAAGCCTACTCTGTCTGGGGTTGAAAGGTAGGCCTACTCTGTCTGGGGTTGAAAGGTAGGCCTACTCTGTCTGGGGTTGAAAGGTAAGCCTACTCTGTCTGGGGTTGAAAGGTAAGCCTACTCTGTCTGGGGTTGAAAGGTAAGCCTACTCTGTCTGGGGTTGAAAGGTAAGCCTACTCTGTCTGGGGTTGAAAGGTAAGCCTACTCTGTCTGGGGTTGAAAGGTAAGCCTACTCTGTCTGGGGTTGAAAGGTAAGCCTACTCTGTCTGGGGTTGAAAGGTAAGCCTACTCTGTCTGGGGTTGAAAGGTAAGCCTACTCTGTCTGGGGTTGAAAGGTAAGCCTACTCTGTCTGGGGTTGAAAGGTAAGCCTACTCTGTCTGGGGTTGAAAGGTAAGCCTACTCTGTCTGGGGTTGAAAGGTAAGCCTACTCTGTCTGGGGTTGAAAGGTAAGCCTACTCTGTCTGGGGTTGAAAGGTAAGCCTACTCTGTCTGGGGTTGAAAGGTAAGCCTACTCTGTCTGGGGTTGAAAGGTAGGCCTACTCTGTCTGGGGTTGAAAGGTAGGCCTACTCTGTCTGGGGTTGAAAGGTAGGCCTACTCTGTCTGGGGTTGAAAGGTAGGCCTACTCTGTCTGGGGTTGAAAGGTAGGCCTAACATTTAAAGCACTATGCTGAGATTCCTAATGATGTCTCAAGATTGTATTATTTGCAAACAGCAACAGTTTAATTGCAAACAAGACACTGATTTGGCATTTGAGAAACATGATAAGATGTACACACAAGTCTCTCTCTGTTCATTCTTAGCCTGTAATTTCAGTAATTTGTGTGGTATTAAAAAATATTATGCTAATATGTAAAATGAAGTAGAATTGCATGAAATGTTTATAAAATACTTTTTTCCCCCTCGGCCCTGCAAATACTATGATGGATTCATGCAATGTTTTTACTATAAAGGAGATCTTTCCACCCCTACTCTTATCCACGGTGGTCTGCGAACCCACTACCTGGCCCTCAGCCCTGAGCGCTATAAAAATTAATTCGTTGCCATGTAATACTTACAGGACAAAGAACAGTTTCTAAACTGCATGTCTAAGGCTCTGGTCTGTTTCAAGCGTTCAGGGAGGATTTAGGTAAAATATATTTTGTTCTAGGGATATTTTGCTCCCTTGCTGCGATTCAACCAATAATTCATTGCTTTTTGACATTGTGCTGGGAAGCATACCTGTACAACTTGTACATACACGTACGTCTCCCAGCACAAGTATTAGTTGAATCGCAGTTATTCCGAAATATACGTTAACTAGTCTCAACTAACGTTAGCTAATTAAGATCTAACAAAGCTGCACCAGTTCTACTGTTAACTAGCTATAACTAATGCAAATACTCGCTAATATGGATTTGCTGAAATGTTAGATAGTTAACTAACTAGCACATTTTGTAACCACCAGTAACTATATCACCAAAGGTCTGCAGGTTATACATCAGCATAACGTTCGCTAGCTAAATTAGCCAGCCCCGGCTCGTTTAACAGGTAACGAAACAGCTAGCTTGAATTGACTTTACCTTTATCCACGTGAAAAATGTGTGCCTTTATGTTATATTACTTTCCACTCGGGTAAACTGTCAACTATAAACGTCGTTGTCTGTATCAAAACAATGTAACTAATACCCCTTTAGATCACAGTGACATAAACGCTTGTGGCTAACTGATGCAGTCCGCCATGTCTTGATTGTCGCGAGCTACGGCGGAAGTCTCATGTTGAGATAAACCGGAAACGCCAAAAAAAGAAGGTCAAACAAAATACGCTAGTCTTTACCAGCCTTTGATACCACAGAGATAATTTCTTCAGGTCTCCGTTAGTGTGTAGCCTAATCTGTTTCTCATTAATTTTGTTCCCTTTATGAAATTACAGAACTCATACAATGTACCATGTTATAACATTGTTAGAATATTGTTATTTAATGTGAAATACATTTATGAAAGACGCATTATGTTTAGATATTTTTATTGACCATAGTACACTACAGAATATTACTAAATGCATCAACAGTTCTCTTCATAACTTCACATTCTCTCTCTCTCTCTCTCTCTCTTTCTTTCTCTCTCTCTCTCTCTCTCTCTCTCTCTCTCTCTTTCTCTCTCTCTCTCTCTCTAACACTGTATCAATTTATACTTAATTTATTTTGATTTATTCAGATGTTTCATCCTCAAGACATTACAACTATTTCTCTCCAAAAAGCCTTGCAGAATCTATGTTGGTTGGTGGAGTGGGTTGGCATCTAGTATGGGATTGGTCCAGTAGCTGTCCAGTAGCTGCTTGACAAAGAAATTTCCCCTCGGGATCAATAAAGTACCTATCTATAGTATTCGGTGTAGGCAGCAATGATCCCAGCTGTGTCCATCATGTTCTCACACCAGTAGTTAAGCTCACACACCTCCCTCAGACTGGGAACGAAAGGTTTGGGCAGTTTCCATAAAATAAGAGAAAGAGGTGAAAGAAGAAATGGGGAACAAGAAAAACATAGATGAAAATCTAGATATTATCCAGTGTGAAGAAATAGGCATATAGACATAACATTTCACTCCATGATAACAACAGGAAATTCACAGAATATTTGAGCATATTTAATCTTAAAATTATCATAAATTAAGTGGAAAGAATGCTTGTTCACATACAAAAATGTATTAACAGCAAAACACATACACCGAGTGTACAAGACATTAAGAACACCTGCTCTTTCCATGATATAGACTGACCAGGTGAATCCAGGTGAGAGTTATGATCCCTTATTGATGTCACTTGTTAAATCCACTTCAATCAGTGTAGATGAAGGGGAGGAGACAGGTTAAATTATTTTTAAGCCTTGAGACAATTGAGACATGGATTGTGTATGTGTTCCATTCAGAGGGTGAATGGGCAAGACAAAATATTTAAGTGCCTTTGAACGGGGTATGGTAGTAGGTGCTAGGCACACCGGTTTGTGTCAAGAACGGCAACACTGCTGGGTTTTTCATGATCAACAGTTTTCTGTGTGTATTAAGAATGGTCCACCACCCACATTACATCCAGCCAACTTCACACAACTGTGGGAAACATTGGAGTCAACATGGGCCAGCATCCCTGTGGAATGCTTTCAACCTTGTAGAAACACAGCCCTGTGTGCCAGGTTATCAGATGATAGGCAGAGGACAACAGAATAGTACAGTACCTTTCCAGCTGAGTCAGGGACAAGTCTGAAAAGGGCAGTGCTGGCTCTCTTCTGTCTCGGCAAAGTGGAGGCCAGGTCTTTCTTAACAAACACACCTGTAAGGTCATAGAACATATTCCCTTTTTAAAACAAGAGAAATATAAACAGTGTAATCACACTGCACTTAGAATAACCATGTTCAGTGCATCTACTACTGGTCATCAACATTACAGTACACACAATCAGATCACTGCCATTCTGGTACCAATGATCCTACTGATGTCGCTTACCCACTATTTTCTAACTAGCAGGCTTTGAGTCAGTGGAGGAACAGTAATGTACATGATTAATCATCTCGATCTGAAAACATAACTACAACATTATGGTTCACCATCAACAAGTGTGAGATTTAGACTGTTCTGTCTTGCTTCTCTCTCTCTCTCTCTCTCTCTCTCTCACCAGTTCATGAACACACTTACACTCAGTTTATAGTTATGGCCTTCACAATATCTTGAGTTTGTGATTGGTTGAGGAGTCATGTATCATACACCCACAAGCAACAGCAAATGTACATTAGCACATTAACAGATACAGATACACACACGCACCCTGAATTATCAAATAATTGTTGCATGTAGGCTGAACATTTGCTAAACATTCTACATGTATGCTTCATAATATTTTTGAGTTCATGCTTATAAAAAAAATATGATAAAAAAAAAAACAACATGAAAAATAGTGTTACACATGTTATACTTAACTGTTGTAAAAACATATGAACATGTCTCCAATAATTCCCACACCTACACTGGGGGCCGAAATGTACACCCTTGATAAAAATGAGCAAAAATGACTGTATAAAATCTATAGTTTAATTACTGAGTTAAATTGTATGCTCCAAAAATTTTGAAATTCTATTATTTTATACTAATACACAGTGGTGGAAAAACTGCCTAATTGTAATACTTGAGTAAAATTAAAGATACCTTAATAGAAAATAACTCAAGTAAAAGTGAAAGTCACCCAGTAAAATACTACTTAAGTAAAAGTATAAAAGTATTTGATAGCGCTCAGGGCTGCGGGCCAGGAGGTAGTGGGTTCGCAGACCACCGTGGATAAGAGTAGGGGTGGAAAGATCTCCTTTATAGTAAAAACATTGCATGAATCCATCATCGTATTTGCAGGGCTGAGAAAAAAAATGTATTTTATAAACATTTCATGCAATTCTACTTCATTTTAAATGGTTTTAAATATACTTAAGTATCAAAAGTAAATGCAATTGCTAAAATATACCTAAGTATCAAAAGTAAAAGTATGAATAATTTCACATTCTGTATATTAAGCTAACCAGACATCACTATTCATTTTTTTATGGATAGCTAGGGACTCCAAGACTTAGACATAATTTACAAGCAAAGCATGTGTGTTTAGTGAGTCCACCAGATCAGACGCAGTAGCAGATGACCAGGGGTGTTCTCTTGATAAGTGTGTGAATTTGACAATTTTCCTGTCCTGCTAAGCATTCAAATTGTAACAAGTACTTTAGGTGTGTCAGGGAAAATCTATGAAGTAAAAAGTACATTATTTTCCTTAGGAATGTAGTGAAGTAAAAGTAAAAGTTGTCAAAAATATTAATAGTAAAGTAAAGTACAGATACCCAAAACAACTACTTAAGTAATACTTTAAAGTACTTTACACCACTGCTAATACATATTGTTCAGAGAAAGAGATTTTGTTTAACAAGCAATACTTATTTTCTCAAGAAATGTTCTATGAGTTGGAAAACACATTGGGAGGGATCTTAGACCATTCCTTCAAAGAGAATCCTTCCAGATCCTTGATATCCTTCATCTGCGCTTATGGACTGCCCTCTTCAATTCAAACCACAGGTTTTCTATTAGTTTCAAGTCCAGAGAATGAGATGGCAATTCCAAAATGTTGATTTTGTGGCCAATTAACCATTTATTTGTGGATGTTGACGTGTGCTTGGCGTTATTGTCTTGCTGGAAGATCTACTTGCGGCCAAGTTTCAGCCTCCTGGCAGAGGCAACCTGGTTTTTGGCTAAAATGTCCTGGTACTGGGTAAAGTTCATGATGCCATTGACCTTAATAAGGGCCCCAGTGGAATCAAAATAGCCCCATAACATCAAAGATCCAACACCATATTTTACAGTTGGTATGGGGTTATTTTCTGCTTATGCATTCTCACTTCGACGCCAAACCCACCACTGGTGTGCGTGGCCAAAGAGTTCTATTTTCATGTCATCTGACCAAAGCACTGGTTCCAATCAAAGTGCCAATGCTGTTTAGGAAACTCCAGGTGTTTACATTTGTTGGATGACATGAAAATAGAGAATGAAAATGTCCCTATTTTTTGTGTGCATACAATATAGCTCAGTATTTTAATTATTTATTTTATCCAGTCATTTTTGCTCATCTTTATCAAGGGTGTCAAAGATAACACTCCTTTAAATGTGCAGTACCACGAGATAACCTCAAGAGGTCCAGGTTTTACAGCATGCCCACATGACATCCTATTCAAGCCACTAACTACTGGTTGATAAAACCATATTATAATAATTGAACAAGAAGAGAAACCGCCATCCTTCATTATGTGACAGACTTTTAATAAGAGTTTTTTTTTTTATAACAAGCCACAGCGATTTCCTATATGAAGAAACAGAAAGCAATTTTTAGAAGCAAACAAAAGGGTTTGAGGAATTGCGGCGTTCAAGCATGTGTAGGCCTACATATATATTTTTAGTTGATTGTATATTAATTCACCAGTAATACACATGGTATGGTATATCCAGTGCCTGTATGGAGCATGGATATACATATAAAACTAAAACCCATTAATTGTTCAACTACTGAAGTAGAACAAAATTATATTATGCTCCATTCTATTCAATTCTGCTCCATTCTATTCTATTCTGCTCCATTCTATTCTATTCTGCTCCATTATATTATTCTGCTCCATTCTATTCAATTCTGCTTCATCCTATTCTATTCTGCTTCATTCTATTCTATTCTGCTTCATTATATTATTCTGCTCCATTCTATTCTGCTTCATCCTATTCTATTCTGCTTCATTCTATTCTATTCTGCTTCATTATATTATTCTGCTCCATTCTATTCTATTCTGCTTCATCCTATTCTATTCTGCTTCATTCTATTCTATTCTGCTTCATTATATTATTCTGCTCCATTCTATTCTATTCTGCTTCATCCTATTCTATTCTGCTTCATTCTATTCTATTCTGCTTCATTATATTATTCTGCTCCATTCTATTCTATTCTGCTTCATCCTATTCTATTTTGCTTCATTCTATTCTATTCTGCTTCTTTATATTATTCTGCTCCATTCTATTCTATTCTTCTTCATCCTATTCTATTCTGCTCCATTCTATTCTATTCTGCTTCATCCTATTCTATTCTGCTTCATTCTATTCTATTCTATTACTCGTTGTCTTTTCCCCAATCATGTTCAACTTCTTAAGTAGCACATTATTGCTTGACAGCATTGCAGAATGTAGCGTTATGTAAAGACCTCACCCTTAAAATTTCCCTCTATATTTTGCTCACTCAGTTTCTTTCCAAGTCAGAATTTTGGGCCGCTGAAGTGGCCTTGACAATGTGGGGTGTAATTTCAGCGTCTGTGTCAGTGCTGGTGTTGTTCCTCCCTGCAGGGATAAAGTTCATAAATCCATCCCAGTAAAGCCTTAATTATGAACATTTTGGTTCTGCGGCATCACAAAAACAATGTGATTGCCGTTTGTGGGTGTGCCACGACCAGTTCCAGAGTCCTGCTTGTGGGTGACTCTCTCGTCTTCTAGAGACTGACGCTCACTGTGCGCAGATGACCTCTGGTTCATATGGTACGGTAAGGAGCTGTTTCTTGTCTATATCAAACAGTGACCAGCTGAATACTTATTTTGTATGTGACCTTGAAATGAACATTTTCTATTGAAACCATTGATGCTCCCATTTAAAATGGTTAGGGAAAAAATGACAAAAAATATACGTATTTACATTCCAAAAGTAGAAGATGATCCCATACAAACCACTGGATAATCAAACAAATAGTAACTGACTTTGAACATAATTTATACTTGTTGCACAGTTTACTATATACATTTTTGTGTAGACAACACTGTACCCACCAGGAAGGTACACTGTTTTCCGAATATTAAACCCTGGGTCACCAGCGACCTGAAGGCCCTGCTGAATGAGAAGAAGAGGGCCTTCAAGGATGGGGACAGGGATAAATTGAAATGCGTCCCGAGGGAGCTGAAGTTGTGGATTACTGGGGGGAAGAGAGGTATTAGGAGAAGATGGAGGACAAGCTGAGGCAGAGCCAGGTGAGAGAGGTGTGGAAGGGTATGAGAAATATCAGGACCCAGGACAGAGCCAATGAGCTGAACCAATTTTTTAACAGGTTCGATACTGGCCCTGTCCACCTCCCCTCCAGCTCCCCAGGCCACACACCCTCACGGCTGTCCCACCCCCACGGCTGTCCCACCCCCACTTTGCTCACAACACCTCTGTTGAGACAATCAGCGACCCCCTCCACACCTCCGCTCCTCTGGACTGATCTGCAACACCTCCCTGCCCCCCATCTCTGGACTGATCCTCAACACCCCCCTTCCCCCCACCTCCCCACCTGGGCTGGCTTTCACCACCAACCAAGTGAAGAGAGATCTATCCACCTACCTATCTACCTACCTACCTACCTACCTACCTACCTACCTACCTACCTACCTACCTACCTACCTACCTACCTACAAGTGCAAACTGTGTCATGCTGGTGCCAAAATGTAGATTCCAAATGAGGAACCAAATGAGGTGGAATACTGTAGCCCACAAGTAAGGTAAGTAAGCCTGTCTGAGGAATATCGTGTCACCATAGGATTTAGACAATGAATGTAAGAAACTCTTAAGAAACGCTTTAATACATATACATACATATGGGTTAGACAGAGAATATTGTCTTAGTGTGGATTGAAACAGGGAACAATGGAGTTGGGTGTGAAGTTAATCTTTACAAACACAGATTTCTGTAGCAGTTATTCTTTGAGGATGTGGTGATTGTGAGTAGGCTATAAAGTTATACAATAAATGGAGCTTGAATTATATAAATGCACAAGAATATTGTTCACTATATATGTAATTGATTTACTGATAGAGTTGCATATATTTTTCATACAGCTTTTACTGTTTCATCACCAGACTAATATCCTATAATGTCAGGGTGTGTTGAAGGATCATACAGTAAATCAATAGCAGGAATAACTGCTACGATAAGAGGGACAGGGACTCAGAATCTACGGGTCCCCGTCGTGCCTGGATTCCTGGCTCCAAAATATCTCTGATAGGCCAGCTGGTAACCATAGCGATAGGCAAAGAAGCGGCAGGGAGAGTAGTCTTCACATGTCTCTGAGCGCCTCTCCGCTGGAGACTTCATCGTTCTGAAACACAGACACCAGTCAACTACAATCCAAGTCAACGATTATGAAACACAGATTAACAAAGCACACAGAAGCCTACAGTGCCTCAGAAAGTATTCATATCCCTTTTTCCACATTTTTTTGTGTTACAGACAGAATTTTAAATGAATTAAATTTACACAAAATACCCCATAATGACAAAGTGAAAAATGTTAGCAAATTTATTGAAAATTAAATACAAAAATATATAATTTACATAAGTATTTGCACCCTTGAGCCAATACATGTTAGAATCAGCTTTAGCAGCGATTACAACTGTGTCTTTCTGTCTCTAAGAGCTTTGCGCACTTGAATTGAACAATATTTGCCCATTATTATAAAAAAAAATGTTTTAGGTTATTTTCCTGCTGAAAGGTGAATTCATCTCCTAGTGTCTGGTGGAAAGCAGACTGACCCAGGTTTTCCTCTAGGATTTTGCCTGTGCTTAGCTCCATTCCGTTTATTTTTTATCCTGAAAAACTCCCCAGTCCTTAATGATTACATGCATACCCATAACATGATGCAGCCACCACTATGCTTGAAAACATAAAGAGTCGTACTCAGTGATGTGTTGTATTGGATTTGCCCCAAACATAACACTTTGTATTCAGGACAAAAAGGGAATTGCTTTATTTTGCAGTTTTACTTTAGTGCCTTGTTGCAAACAGGAAGCATGTTGTGGAATATTTGTATTCTGTAAAGGCTTCCTTCTTTTCACTTCGTCAATTAGGTTATTATTGTAACTACAATGTTGTTGGTCTATCTTCAGTTACTCCTATCACAGCCATTAAACTCTGAAACTGTTTTAAAGTTACTATCGGCCTAATGGTGAAATCCCTGAGTGGTTTCCTTAATCTCCGTCAACTGAGTTAGGAAGGACGACCTGTATCTTTGTAGTGACTGGGTGTATTGATACACCATCCAAAGTGTAGTTAATAACTTCACCATGCTCAAAGGGATATTCAATGTCTGCTTTTTTAATTGTTTTACCCATCTACCAATAGGTGCCCTTCTTTGCGAGGCGTTAGACATTTTCCTTGATCTTTGTGGTTGAATCTGTGTTTGAAATTCCCTCACAGATAAATACTATTATTGCACACAGTCCATGCAACTTATTATGTGACTTTTTTTTAATCACATTTCTACTCCTGAACTTATTTAGGCTTGCCATGACAAAGGGGTTGAATAGTTATTGACTCAAGACATTTCAGCTTTGACATTATGGGGTATTGTGTGTAGGCCAGTGATCGTGCGTGTGTGTGTGTGCTTGTGTGGTACCTTCTGTAAGTGCTGCCTCTTGATGGAGTGTTGTAGTCGCTTCCCCTCTGTGGACTCTGTGGGTTGATGAATGAGTTGGCTCGGTATGGACTGACAAACATGTCTGGAATGTAATGTAATTAAATAAAACCATTTTATTAAAAGAAAGCACCCCATCTACCGATTTCAGTGACAAAATCATATTGAATTCACTGAATGGCCTAGTTAGTCTGGAATTATAAATCAGATTAAATAAACATAAATGTACAAATATAGTGTTTTTATAATATATCAAATGTGTGGGGATGTTTTACTGCCATATGAATCTGAAGGTCAATCACCTTCAATTGATTCTGTGCTTTCTTGAGAATCTGTGGAAAAGAGGTAGTTGTTAATGACTGATCACTGTAGATCACCAGTTTATCAAAAAGATTATGAATTGACATAGTGTTGATTTTTGGAAATGTACCATAGCAGACGCAGAGAGAGATGGTGACACACAGGGCCACACACTGGAGGAGAGTCCTCATCCTCACTTTAACGGACGCTGTCTGTCGGTCTCTTGGTCTGCTGGAGAGAAAACAGACACTAAAATATGTCATAATACCACCACCACCATGACAGAAAGAAGGCTTGGAGAGAGCTCATGACGTTACTGTACATTAGGGACTGTGACTGAGCTATAAAACGAGTGAACTGGTGGTAAAGATTCTAAATGGGTCTGTATCAATGTTATTTTTGTATGACTAGATTTTAGGGTCCCTCGTGATGTACAGACAGGAATGTACAGACAGAGTTTCTATGGGCATACAGTGCTATGAAAAAGTATTTGCCCCCTTTCTAATTTTCTTTACATTTGCATAGTTTCAATACTGTGTATACTGTGAATGTTTGATCTGAATGTCAGATCTTCAACCAAAACATAATATTAGATAAAGGGAACCTGTGAACAAATAACAAAACAATTACATACTTTACATACTACATACTACATACTACAATTACATTTAATAATAAAGTTATGCAACACCCAATTCCCCTGTGTGAAAAGGTAATTGCCCCCTTACACTCAATAACTGGTTGTACCACCACTGGTTGTGCCAACTCTTCCATGCAGAACTGCTTTAAGCTAGAGATATCTGTTTTTTTTGCATGGGCTGCGTCTCAATCCACAACATCCGCCAATATCGGCCATCCGCATCTGCGGTGAAATGTGGCAGAGCTTGTGGTGTTTGTCAGACCATGAAACATCACGAAAATCAGTATTCTCACGAAACCATCTGAACGGCTCAGGCTGCACACTAATATGACCCCTCTGTGGAAAGCTGAGACTCTCACGAACAAGATGGTAACTCGTCTGAAGGTCCCAGTACCAGTAAAAAATATATATATGGAAGTACAGTATATATGGAGATAGTTTAGTAAATAAAAAATAAGGGGATAAATAAAAATGGTTTCCTGATCGTTGTTCTATCTATCAGCTAAAGGACAGTAGCTGCAATGACTCCAAACGAACGCTTCCTGTAGTTGTTGATCAGTCTCTCACGTCGCCGTGGAGGAATTTTGGCCAACTCTTCCATGCAGAACTGCTTTAACTCAGCGACATTTGTGGGTTTCGAGCATGAACTGCTAGTTTTAAGTCCTGCCACAACATCTCAATTGGAATTAGGTCTGGACTTTGACTGGGCCATTCCAAAACTACAGTGTTTGGTTTTCGGCAGGCATAATGGCACCCATGTCGTCCAAAATGTATACTTTTTTGTCATCTGTCCATAGAACATTCTTCCAACAGTCTTGATGATCGTCCAGGTGCTTCCAGGTGTTTTTTGGCAAACTTGAGTCAACGTTTTGGATGGGTCCCATTATGTCTGGTGAAAACTAAACACTGCATTCCACAGTAAGTACCTCATACCAACGGTCAAGCATGGTGGTGGTAGTGTGATGGTTTGGGGATGCTTTGCTGCCTCAGGACCTGGAAGACTTGCCTTAATAGAAGGAAACATTCATTCTGCTCTGTATCAGAGAATTCTACAGGAGAATGTCAGGCCATCCGTCTGTGAGCTGAAGCTGAAGCACAGCTGGATCATGCAGCAAGACAATGATCCAAAACACACAATCAAGTCTACATGAAAATGTTTAAAAAGCAACTAATTTGAAGTTAGGAATGGCCTAGTCAAAGTCCAGACCTAATCCCAATTTAGATGTTGTGGGAGGACTTGAAACAAGCAGTTCATGCTAACATATCGAATTGTTTTAAGATGGTCATACCAAGGATTATTTAGCTATTTGATTTTAAATTTTAAATTCTTAAGGTATCAAAAAAATATTAACAATTATTGAATGAAACATTGAATGTGGCATTACTGCTATTATCCAATAGAAATGCATTGAATAACAGATCCAATACATGGAACAATAGAAAGTAAAAAAGGAAGTTTGTTCTGAAGTGTCTGTCCTTTAGCTGATAGATAGAACAACGATCAGGAAACCATTTTTATTTATCCCCTTATTTTTTATTTACTAAACTATCTCCATATATACTGTACTTCCATATATATATTTTTTACTGGTACTGGGACCTTCAGACGAGTTACCATCTTGTTCGTGAGAGTCTCAGCTTTCCACAGAGGGGTCATATTAGTGTGCAGCCTGAGCCGTTCAGATGGTTTCGTGAGAATACTGATTTTCGTGATGTTTCATGGTCTGACAAACACCACAAGCTCTGCCACATTTCACCGCAGATGCGGATGGCCGATATTGGCGGATGTTGTGGATTGAGACGCAGCCCATGCAAAAAAAACAGATATCTCTAGCTTAAAGCAGTTCTGCATGGAAGAGTTGGCCAAAATTCCTCCACGGCGATGTGAGAGACTGATCAACTACAGGAAGCATTTGGTTGCAGTCATTGCAGCTAAAGGTGATACGACCAGTTAGAGTGTAAGGGGGCAATTACCTTTTCACACAGGGGAATTGGGTGTTGCATAACTTTGTTAATTAAATAAATAAAATAAGTATTAACATTCAGTATGCAAAATTAGAGAAAATCAGAACGGGGGCAAATACTTTTTCACGGCACTGTATGTGGGTATACTGTAGTAACTATTCAGTGCCATTGCTGAATGTTAACGAACAGGTCAAGTTTGACACAGAAAGAGACGGCTAGAGAAGAGAAACATACTGAGGGAGAAAAACAGTCATAATGCTGGCAGCAAAGGATCAGTGATACACATACACACACACACACTGTGACCTTGCCAGATTTTTGACACCTGTACAAATAGCCCTCCCATATGTCCACAAGACCCCAACCTTCTGAACAAAAACCCCCACATTCACCCACATCCATGTGCCCCATGGTAGACCCTCTCTGTTGCCCCCTGTGTTTAGGATTTGGATGACAACCTGGTGCAACGCCCCTCCTTTACACACCCAACAGCCCATGTCACCCCCGAGGCATTGGGCACAGCAGGCCCACAGCGAGGGAGGGAGCTCTCAGACCTTACAGTCAAAAGAGGTTACGAGGATATCAAGGAGTGGGTATGTGTGTCTGTGTTAGTGAGGTGCTGACAGCATCATCTGTAGCATTGTACGTGTGTCTGCAGCCTGGCGGGCACACAGCAGCCCCCCCCCCCACCCTCCCACCCCAGGCCAGAATGTGCTCACTTCACTGGAAAAACCCTTTACCATGCAGGATGCTACTAACCCTTTGGAAGGCTATGCCCATGGATCTCACTGTATCGCCACTTCAATGGATCAAACTGAAGGTTATACCCATTGATCTCACTGTATCACCACTTTAATGGATCAAAGTGTGTATGTTTTGTTGTTATTTACAGGTACTCTTAATTCTAGGCTGCAAAGTTACCAATATCAAATGGATATCTTTTTTTTAGTATATTGTGCATAGTATATTGAATAAAACCTATGAGATAGCTGTACTTACCCTAAGAAGAATAGTTATGGTGTTAAATCTCTTGGTAAAGTCTCTTTCACAATCTCCCTCTCTCTCTCTCTCTCTCTCTGGGGATATTTCTTCATTCTGTATAGCAAGGCTTTTATACTCTCTCCACCCACCCGTTCCCCCTTCACACTCTCAGCCCTCTCCCTCTCTCTTTCTCCTCCCTTCTTTTTACTATCAGCCCTTTCCACCTCCTCAATCAGACCAAACTATTAACTCACTCTCTCCCGCTCTCTTCTATAAACATACTCACGCGGTTAGCTGAAAAACAGATTATGGAAAGGTGGAATGAAGCAAAACAGACAGGGTGTAAACAGAGAACGGGAGAGGGATGGAGGAGAGGAAGGAAAGTAGCAAAGTAACCTGCTCCATCACAGCTACTTAACGACATTCATTGCTGTTTGCCGCCAACATGACAGCATGGTATGAAAATAGCAAGTAACATACAAACGCCACACGGACTGACTATTTATCATCAACACTTTATAAAAATGTAATGCACAACTTTTACTGTAGCGCCAGTCCTTGTCCTTTCATGTTCTGACTGCCAAAACAGTGTTCTTAACTGCACATGTTCTGACTGCCAAAACAGTGTTCTTAACTGCACATGTTCTGATGCATTTATTATACTAATCATATATTTAGGGCTATTTGAGTACAGTTCTACAATTGGCTTAGTATAGTTCTACAGTTGGTTGTATGTAATAACCACTTTAGATTTCAACTCAGATGAGAATACAAATCCCTTATGCAATCTCACTTAAGATTTCCTTATATAACCTCACTTAAGTTGGAATGTTCTAGGAATAACTCAGTGAAACCCAGACCTGCCCAAAGGCAAACAAACAGAAGATGAAGAGCCAGATGGATACAGTGCCTTCAGAAACAACCCTTGACTTTTCTCACATTTGATTGTGTTACTTTAAAATGTATAAAATGTTGATGTTTTGTCAGTGGCCTACACACCATACCCATTATGTCAAAGTGGAATTATGTTTTTCAAAATAAATAAAAAATGAAAAGCTGCAATTTCTTGAGGCAATTAGTATTCAACCTTTTTGTTATGGCAAGCCTAAATAAGTTCAGGAGTAAAAATGTGCATAACAACTCACATAATAAGTTGCATAACAATCTCACACATACGATTATCTGTAAGATCCCTCAGCCGGGCAGTGAATTTCAAACACAGATTCAACCACAAAGACCAGAGAGTTTTTTCCAATGCCTCGCAAAGAAGGGCAGATATTGGTAAATTGGTTTAAAAAAGCTGACATTGAATATCCCTTTGAGCATGGTGAAGTTATTAATTACACTTTGGATGGTGTATCAATACACCCAGTCACTACAAAGATATGAACATCCTTCCTAACTGAGTTGCCGGAGAGGAAGGAAACCGCTCAGGAATTTCTCCATGAGGCCAATGCTAACTTTAAAACAGTTACAGAGTTTGATGGCTGTGATAGGAGAAAACTGAGGATGGATCAACAACATTTCAGTTACGCCACAATACTAACCAAATTGACAAATTGAAAAGAAGGAAGCCTGTACAGAATACAAATATTCCAAAATATGCATCCTGTTTGCAAGGATACTGCAAAAACTGTGACACATTACTGAGTATCACACTCCATATTTTCAAGCATAGTGGTGGCTGCATCATGTTATACCTACTTATACCTACTTACATTTTGGAAGCTAATAGATTGCATTTAGTTAAAAGGTGAGACATAATACATGTAATCAGAAGATACTATTAACATGTATATATTATTGGTAACAGAATATATAGCAGAAGATTAACTGCAGATTAAATAATGCTGTAATTGAAAAATGTGCACCCAATGTAGGCTACTGCTCTAGAATAGATTTTGTACCCTGTTGTGATTCTTACCAAAGATGTTGTTGTCTTCTCACACTATTCACGCAGTTTATGAAGCTCTCTTAGCCTATAGATCACATATTGCAAACAAATAATCTGAAATAAAAACTCCACACATATTTTGGAATTTCTGTGCATCCTTGACAATCGCTAAGCAATGTCCAAAAACAGCACACTCTTTTGCCGCAAATCATTATTTTATCTCTTTTGGGGTGCCACTGTGAGGGGCTATGGCAGGGTAAATGGTGTTGCAGTAAATTAGTGTGTGGTGCAGGAATAATTACAAGCTAACCTGGGGAGCTTTGTGTTCACATTGCCCTAAAAAAGGGAACCAGATGGTGAAATTCAAGCGAAACCGAACTCAGACCACCTCTCGCGATGGTCTAAGTGCAGTTCGCTTCGGGGGCTATTTTGAGGGGTCTGAGTTCCTTTTGGAGTGTTCGCACAGCACAAAAAAATAAGTGAAACGCACTGAGTTCACAAAAATTGGCTCATATTGACCAAGTGTGAAAACACCATTAATAGAGATTTACCCAGAAAGACTCTGCTTCTACATAGTATTGACTCAGGGGCGTGAATACGTATGTAAATGAGATATTTCTGTATTTTAATTTAAATACATTTTCAGACATTTCTAAAAACTTTGTCATTATGAGGTATTGTGTGTAGATGGGTGAGAGAAAAATATATATTTATTCAGGCTGTAACAAAATGTGGAATAATTCAAGAGGTATGAATACCAGTGGTGTAAAGTACTTAAGTAAAAATCCTTTAAAGTACTACTTAAGTAGTTGTTTTTCGGGGTATCTGTACTTTACTTTACTATTTATATTTTTGACAACTTTTACTTTTACTTCACTACATTCCTGAAGACAATTATGTACCTTTTACTCCATAAATATTCCCTGACACCCAAAAGTACTCGTCACATTTTGAATGCTTAGCAGGACTGGAAAATGGTCTAATTCACGCACTTAAAGAGAAAATCCTTGGTCATCCTTACTGTACCTGGTCTGGCGGACTCACTAAACACTAATGCTTTGTTTATAAATTATGTCTGAGTGTTCGGGTGTGCCCCTGGCTATCCGTAAAATCATGCTGTTTGCTTAATATAAGGAATTTTAAATGATTCATAGTTTTACTTTTACTTTTGATACTTAAGTATATTTGAAACCAAATACTTTTACATTTTTACTCAAGTAGTATTTTACTGGGTGACTTTCACTTTTACTTGAGTCATTTTCTATTAAGGTATCTTTACTTTTACTCAAGTATGACAATTGGGTACATTTTCCACCACTGATGAATACTTTCAGAAACACTCAGACATTTGGCGCTCTGGTTCAGACAGGGTTTGGTTCAGACAGGGTTAGTGATGTCGTCATATTAGGGTTACAACACTGGGCAGTGGTCTAAGACACTGCATTTCAGTGCTAGAGGCATCACTACATACAACCTGGTTTGAATCCAGATTGTATCACAACCGGACGTGATTGGAGGTCCCATAGGGCTGCGCACAATTGGCCGTCATTGTAAATAAGGTCATGTTGAAGTTGAATATCTTATGGCGATATTAAAGATTCTATTTCATTCAGCAAACATCAACAGGAAGGAGAGAAAGGGGAGAGGGATCAAAAGAGAGAGAGGGGAAGGCAACAAGACAGAAACATGAGAGGAAGCATATGTGTGTATTTCTGTTATTAAGGTCTTGCTTTCACTGTTGTTTATATTGACTTACAAGCTTTGGAAGCCAGCTCATTACAGTGCCAAGATAGTCTTGTTTGATTTAGATATTTATTTCCAAAAATCTACGGGAGAGACAGAGGCAGAAAGAGAGAGTAGGAAACAGAGAAAAACATAGAGAGTGAGAGAATGGAAATATTGACAGCGGTGTCCATGATGTTTTTTCACCCTCTCTCTTTTCCCTTTGTCATTCTTTATCTTTACTCTAAACTACCTATATATTTCCCCCTCTCTCTCTAACAAAAATGCTGTCCTGTTTTCACCTATTTTTTATTTAACTAGGCAAGTCAGTTAAGAACAAATTATTATTTACAATGACGGCCTACACTGGCCAAACCCGGATGACGCTGGGCCAATTGTGCGCCGCCCTATAGAACTCCCAATCACGGCCGGTTGTGATACAGTCTGGATTCGAACCAGGTTGTCTGTAGTGACACCTCTAGCACTGAGATGCAGTGTCTTAGACCACTGCGCCACCTTAACCTATCGACCTCTTTCTTTTTCCAATCTAAATATTTAACTCAAGAGGAATGTTCTGCATATCATCGGCACTGATCAATTCTAAATGAAAAACAGGATGAGAGACGGGTCCAGTTGTGACTAACACAGTGCACCTGTGTGTCTGGCTCTAAAGCTAGCGTCTGGACCAAGACCCAGTGATAGTCATAGCGAGAGAGTGAGGGGGAGAGAAATTGTTTTCTTGACAATGCCACACACTAAATGTGGAAATTAGATTATCGTAACCCAAAACATCAGGTCCCAAAACATTCACACTCAAGACAGTCTTCTCTCTCTATTTGAAGCTGTCTAACAGGTAAAGGTGTACTTTGGGGCTCTATCACTGGTCTGCTGGTTAGTGGGAGAACAGAACCCACAAAAACAACGGGCTAACATTCACTCCAAACCCAAACCCATGACCAAGCTTCTATAGTAAAAGCCTATCTTGGCCAACACTTGTGTTTTTCCTGTTTATATGTTTCCAGTTGATATTTTTGTAATAGTCTTTGCTATGATTCACTGTCTTATGTTATTAGATGGCAGTAGACACATTTAGCTGCAGACACATTTAGAAAATGACTCAATAAAATCAGGAAATACAAACAGTAAACAACAGTGTGATGTCATGCCATAGCTCCACCAATAAGTCTGCCAGTGAGTGATTTTACGAGACTGGAAGTATGCAGACATTACTCAAGACCGTCCCATTACATTACTGGCCCTGTCCCTAGCTGGTCTGTGACAAGCCTGCGTGGGCCTTGTGCAGGATGTAGTGAAATTTAGGTAAGTTACCTCTTCAGTTCATGAGAACTGTAAAGTATATACTTTTCAGGTTTAACATTTCAACTGGCTCTTCTAGAATTTGCATTCCTGACAGGTACTTGTTATGCCAGAGTTGTTCTTTTGGTGTGTGCTATTTCTCCTCTTGCTCGGCCAATAAAGTATGTTTATTCAGTCCCACATCTTAGCAACAAACACATCTCATCTTACTGTCAGTTGGAAGGAGGAACAGGCAGCTAGCTGAACATCTCTCTCTCTCGCCACCACCCAACAGGTTATTACTTGTACACCAGTTACAAGTTATTTCCTGAATTAATTAATTGTGATTTGTCTGCCATTCCCTTTGAAATGAATTGCTCTACATTCTCTTGGATACGCCATTTGTGAAATATACAAAATCAAGGAGGAAAAAGTCTTTATTACAGCATTCTCTCTGTGCAGCTTTGTCAACAATTATGATAATACTTGTTTTCATAATATTTTGGCCAGAATATTGCGCTCCTGGCTGTTTGGGCTCGCTAAGCAACGGTTTGGATTTGACAATGCGCCAGCGTGTCTGTATACAGGATATATGTGCAAGCCGTTGCGGTTTATTCAAGGATGGGATTAATTGTATCAATAAGTGAGGTCAATCAAGGAGAGAGGTAGACATTGAATGTGTGTGTGTGTGTGTGTGTGTGTGTGTGTGTGTGTGTGTGTGTGTGTGTGTGCGTGTGTGTGTGTGTGTGTGTGTGTGTGTGTGTGTGTGTGTGTGTGTGTGTGTGTGTGTGTGTGTGTGTGTGTGTGTGTGTGTGTGAGTATAGTTCTGTCTGCATTCCACAGTCTAATCTGATTCTATTCCTTGTCTGAGAGCACTGTCCAACTTTCTCCTTTTAAGTAATCTCAGTCTCTCTTGCCTCAGTTCCCACCCTCAGTGCCAATACCAACAAGCTGTCCTGCACAATAACAACACTCATTCTACCCTGTCAGCAGTTTGAGGTACGTACATACACACTCAGACATATCAAATGCTTAAACATACAGTACAGTCACAAGAATATTTAACCACATCCTGTTCATGGATTTAATCACACGTTTGATACACGCACAATCACACACATTCACTGTAACAGAGATACACTGACACAAGACAGGATGACATATGGTGTCAAATGCAAACTGTACACACACAGAGACGCATGCACACACACTGCACACAGACGAAATGGAGAATGGTATACATCAAATTTCGCTTTCACATACAGAATCATGGCTTTCTTAAAAGGTTGTTGAGTGCAATGATGTGAAAGCGGAGGACAGGCCAACTCTGCCCTTTGCAATATGTTTTAGAGGCATTTCCTCAAACCAAATCCCCATAGTGATTGTTATGCATAACCACACATACTTAAACGCAACAGTCTGCTCATCTATACATAATTCTCAATCTTATTCACTCCCTCTCTTTCTTTCTCCTGCTATAGGCTCCCCACTCAATATCAACAACCAACACTGGGCTCAGTGTGCCTTCTCTTTTTAGGAATCTATATGTGAACTTTAGAACTGAATTTCTTTGTCTATGTAGGGTATAACATGCTTTATAATAACCCTAGTCCTGGTTCTACCTCTCATCATGACTTTAGTTAAATACTTGTACTTTTTACTAACACTCTCTCTCTCTCTCTCTTTCATATTTCCTGTGATTTCTTGCTTTTCATCTATATTTGATCAGTCTCAGATTACATTTCCTTTCCCCCCACTCTCTGCCCTCTGACCCTCTCTCTCACCCCTTTCCTCTCTCTCCCTCTCTCTCTGACCCTCTCTCTCTCCTTTTTCTCTCTGTCTGTCTGTGGTCTGTTGAGGTCTGTGTAATAACATGTGTTGAGCCACTAACACAACACACCAACACAGAATGCAACCAGCAAGTGACACACAGCCAGTCCCACAGACAGACAGATACACAAAGCACAGCAGGGATGCACTCAACAAACCCCATCAACTCCGTCTCTATAGTTTAGAGATGGTCATGAAAATGACATTGTCCACACTTGTTCATTTACCAACTAACCCGTCTGTTCAGGCCATATTCACTTGTGAATTAGACAGCATAAACCTATGGGCTTCATGTGAACTATATAACACCACAAAGACCTGAAAGTATTTTCCCTGATCTCTCAGCTGTTATTAGATGTACCCGTATAAAGCCGTATACTGTCCCTGCTCAGTAGAGTTAGTCTGCCCTCTGCAGGTAAATAGTGGGAGGTGTCTGCATGTGGTCAGCCGAACCTTTGGTGCAGGCAGTCCACTGGAGTCCTTCTGTTGACAAGGTTTTACTTTGAACAAGGATGCAACAGATGAGTAAATTCGATGAAGGACAAGGACATTTGGACATTGTAAAGCAATGTGGGAGAAATATAAATTAGTTGTAAAATAACATTTATTTAGATCAGAGACAGATCTCAGATGTTAGGCAGATACACACAGAACAGATTCATACTGTATGCAGGCTATTTCATACAGTATGCAGGCTATTTCATACAGTATGCAGGCTATTTCAACACCCTTTTTCTCTGAGCCTCTTTCATTTACAGTGGTTTTGGGGTGCTTGCCAATCCCATAATTCCTCGCTTGCGGCCTCATTTCCAGTCCGCATGCACCCTCCAGCCTCCAGCTCCAACTCCCCTACCCTCGCCAGGAAGATCATCAGCCAACAGGGCTTGGCACTGGGAGGCACATGCCTACATAACACCATTGCCACGGCGACAGAAAGGTCCTGTGCCAAGCATATGGTTACAGAGAGAGAAACAGAATAGAAATTAATGGTATAGCAGCATAAGAATGACAGCAACTAGGAATAATAAACTGTATATCACTGTTTCCCTATGAGTATTTACTGTACATACCAGTCTCTCTCTTTCCCTATGAGTATTTACTGTACATACCAGTCTCCCTCTTTCCCTATGAGTATTTACTGTACATACCAGTCTCTCTCTTTCCCTATGAGTATTTACTGTACATACCAGTCTCTCTCTTTCACTATGAGTATTTCCATACCAGTCTCTCTCTTTCC